>PVIH01027958.1:0-16003 GCA_004025045.1 Sigmodon hispidus | reverse complement strand
AGTTTTACTATTTTCTTTGACTGATATATCTATTTGAGCTACTGAGTCTTCCACTTCAGAGATTCTATCTTCCATCTCTTGAACTCTGCTTGTTATGCTTGTATTTGTGGTTCCAGCTTTTTCCTTCAGGTTTTCTCTTTCCATCTTTGCCTCATTTTGTGCCTTTTTTATTGCTTCTATTTCAGCTTTTAGTTCCTGGTATGTTTCTTTCATAGCTTTGTTCATCTCTTCCAATTTTTTGTTTGTATTTTCTTCTATTTCTTTAAGGCTTTTTTTCATATCTTCTTTTAGAGCTTTGATGATCATCAAAAAGTAATTTTTGATGTTGCTTCCTTCTGTTTCATCTTCATTGCTCAGTTCAGGTCTTGTATTTGTAAGATCGCCACTCTCTTCTGGAGTTACCATGTTGTCCTTTGTATTATTATGTAATTTCTTGCACTGACGTTTGCCCATGGCTTCAGTGGTTCACGATTAGATGGGTCCTGGTCAGTTATGGCACTTGGGTTTGTGTGTCTCCTGTCACCTCTCTGGTCAGGGTTTGATTCTGTCTTTCAGAGACCCCTGTAGTTGTTGGTTCACTCAGTTCGAGGTCACAGTGGGGAGCCCTACAGATTCCCTCAGCAGGAGCTGTGGGTGTGACCAGGGGCACAGTTCAGCTGCCCTTGCTCCAGAGTGCGCTGGGACTCCGCAGAGAGCACCCGGTCTCGGGAGCCGAACCGGAAGCAATGGGAGCTCAACTCTCCTTCCCAGGCCAGGATACAGGCGCTGAGGCCTGCCAATCCCTCCTCACCTCTGGTCAGGGTCCAAATCTGCCCCTCAGAGACCCCTCAGTTGGTTTACTCAGTTCGCTCAGTTCGAGGTCGTAGTGGGGAGCCCTGCAGATTCCCTCAGCAGGAGCTGTGGGTGTGGCCAGGGGTACAGTTCAGCTGCCTCTGCTCCAGAGTGCACTGGGACTCCGCAGAGAGCACCCGGTCTCGGGAGCGGAACCGAGTCTAAATTTTTTATATTGAGAATTCTTAATCATTTTCTAACCCAAAGAGCTTTGAAAATGTCGGTATCACTTTCATTGCTGACTCTGCCCCTTTTGGCGGCATTTCAATATGGTGGAGGAGCCTGCTGCATCTCTGCTGCTGCTGCTGCCAACAACCAGAGTGGACTCAGGAAATGCTGCTACCAGAAAAATCGTTTTTAACTCTGTCTCCTTTCTGCTCAATATAAGCAGAAACCTTAAATCAATCTCACTTATGCCAAGCCTTTCGTGAAACATGTGAGTTTAAGCTGTGTGCCGCGGACGCGCCATTTTTAAATTCCGGCCTGAACACCACGCTGTCTCTCTACCATAAATCATTTCAAATACACAATTCAGAAAACTGATTTTGGCTCTCTTTCAGTGATCTAGAATGCCTTTTAAGCTTTTTCAACTTTCTCAGGCATTATGTGGCTGTTCAGCCATTTTGGAGCCATACATTGTAGAATGTTTTTCCGGGCCCATTTTGGGCCAGGAGGTTTGTGACCTGGCCTGTGGTGGAGGTTTGGAACCTGGTCCATGGTGGAGGTTTGGAACCTGGTCCATGGTGGAGGTTTGGAACCTGGTCCATGGTGGAGGTTTGGATCCTGGTCTGTGCGGCAGCTTTTGTCCCCCAAAGAAATGAATCACATGCTTATATTAACTTAATTCTGTTTGGCCCATATCTTAAGCACATCACTAGCTAGCTCTTTCATCTTAATTCAACCCATTTCCTTTAATCTACCCACCATGTGGCTAGGCCCATGGCTCACCTGTGTTCCTTACATGCTTCTTCTTCAGGGGAAAGATGGAGACTGACTTAACTCCACACTTCCCCTTGGACAGTCATCCACCACTTCTCTGTACAACAGGAGCATCCATCCTTGTGGCTACTGTGGCTTGTGGTTCTTCATATGATGTAAATAAAGTAACCGGTTTGGCCTATATAGAGCACCTTAGAAATGGGTGGAGAATCAGAGGGCAAGCAGGTAGGAGAAGTGTGGAGTTAAGGGGTACTGGCAATCTTATGAGAGTCCTGAGTCTGGATCATCTTAGTCCTGAGGCTGATGTGACATCTCATTCTATCAGAGAATTATCAGGTGGTCTTGGCTGATGAGACTGTATTTTCCTGGAAGCAATCTGCAGGCTCTCATCTTCTGTGGAAACAAAAGCAGAAAGTCTTTTCCAAAGCAACATACTCTTAGACACAAATATCCAAGTCAGGATACCTTTAAAATATATGTCTTTTTTTTTAACTTAGCAGCTTTTGCAATCAATTGTCTTTCTGCAGTTAGCTCATTAACTGTTGAAAAATTAAGAGAAAACACAGTAATAACCAAAATCCAGACTCGGTGTATTTTCCATGTTTACATAGCTTATTATATTCTTATTACTATACTTCTCTTTTTAAGGGCTTTCTCTACCTGTTTTTCCTTTCTCTCCCACTGTATCCTTTTTCACACACATTTTAACCCATTGAGAGGTTTTCTCCATCTGAATCTGTTTTATTGCATATCACTAATCATTTTTCTTTTTCTTTTTTTTCTAATTTACAACTCTTTATTTTCTATGGAAAATGATTAATATGTGTATTTGGGGATATAGAACATATAAAATGATATGCTATACTATTTTAAAATTTGAAACTAAATTACGAGCAACTTTCCACATCATAGCACAGTCTTCAACAACATAAAAATCTATAGATACTTTGCATTTCATTGTGTGAACCTGTATTTATTTATCTAAGCCATTGTCTTTGTTTTCTTTTATGTTTTTGCTCTTAACTCTCATATAATTATTTATTTCCCAGCACTTAAATCTATAGGAATGAAAACAAGAAAATCAGTGCTGCTCAATGCTGTCATACTATTCTTTCAAAATAGCTGTTTATCTCATCAAGAATTATTTGCAATAACAATTTTATACTACATTCTATAAATTATTTTTTCTTTTCTTTTTGAAAATCAATATCAGACTTTATATAAAAAAGCAAAACAGCCAGGATAGCTTAAAAAAGAAAACCATGCAGTAATAAAACTTCTCTTCTCTAAAATACATGAAACATAAAAAAATAAAATCTAAAGCTCCCCAAGCCAGGTTAGGCTCAGCTATAGAAAAAGAAAGCAAAGTAGGTCACAGCTAATGCTCACAGATGCACTGTGGCCACCACAAATTTTAAAATTTTAGACTATACAGTGCTGCTTTGCCTACTAACTCTTCCTCTCTTGGTAGCTTTTTAACATGGCAAAGGTACTGGAGCCACAGCTTACTTTCCCAGTTCTGGAAAGCAGTATTTAAATGTTGTGAAACTTTTTACTACCCCAAATCTAGGGTATCTAAGGGTCCACACTATCAAGTATTGCACTGCCATCACCTGCTACTCACTCTACTTGAATGTTTGGTAGCAGGGTCTCTTAAAGAGACACACAGTTTTTTGCCAATAATGCTGAGTCAGGAAAGCACTCTGAAAGGCACCATGTGTGCTCACCACTAACAAACAGAGCAGTCTCAGAAAATGTTGCTATCAAGAAAGTCTTTCACTCTGTTCCCTTTTTGTCCAAAATAAGCAGAAACCTTAAATTGATCCTATGCAGCTTGTTGCTTATACCAAGTCTTCTGTGAGACTTAAGGAACCAGCCTTGGTTTAAGCTACCAGGTGAGGACCTGCCATTTTAAAATTCAAGCTGTAACAACACAACATCTCTGTACCATGACCCACTTCAGAGATACAATTCAAAAGCCTCTATTTGCTCCAGTTCTGTGCTCTTGAACCCCTTTAAAGCTTTCTCAGGTTTTATGTGAGTGTTCAGCCCATATTAGGAAGCCATCTGTAGTATGAGGTGTGGCCCTGTCCAGCCAGAGGTCCAGACCTGCCTCTCAGCTGCTTTTCCCTAAAAGATGACTCAGATGCTTATATTAATTTCATGCTTCTTGGCCTATGTCTCTGGCACATTGCTAGCAAGTTCTTTCATCTTAATCCATCCCATTTCTATTAATGTATTTTGCCACGTAGTCCATGGCTCACCTGTGTTCCTTACATGCTTCTTTGGTGGCTGTATTGAGTCTCTCTCTCTCTGACTTCACCCTCCTCCAACCTGTGCTCTGATTTCCTGCCTAATGCTATGGTGCTCGCCACAGGCCAAAGCACTTTCTTTATTTAAGGAATGATATTCATAGCATATAGAAAGACATTCCCACATCACTGATGAGCAGGATGAATGATAGAGACTGCTGAAGCTTTCCTGGACAGGATAAGACAGTTTCTCCAAAAATGCCCTGGTTCTGAAGAGATATGTCGGATATCATAGGCCTATAGCCAGAAAGGTGGATGCTCCAACCCGTAAAGCTGCCAGGTGACTGTTCAGGTAGCTGACTGTTTTTGTCATCTCCTAAATCTTGGAAGCCACCCTCTTGTCCTTCTAACCTTCAGGCAATATATTTTCCTTCTCAGGTCTTGATGGAGTTGAAAATTAGATAATTAAGGTTTCTACCATCTCATATTTTAGAAAAGAGCATTCAAGTATTAGATTCTTATTATTCAAGATAAACAGCCTTGAAGTAATCTCTGTATATTGCCACTTACCAATACTATAGACATTTAAGATATACCTTACATGTGTTATTATTTGTAGTTTGACCTTGCTTATGTTAGTGCCTTTCTCTCCCCCAAACACTACCTTATGATGATTCCTATAATATATATTCTTATGCTTACTTTAGAACTTTCTTAGTTAGACAAAAGGGGGAGATAAAGGAGGATTCAGGTGTTATATAGGAAAGCTTTAGTAGCTCCTGAGAATCAGAACTCCTATGGGGCACAACCAGAATCAGTTGAGACTCAGGAACACTGACTTTGCTTCCTGTTTGTTTCTGCGTTCTTAGAGAGCAGACCAGAAGCCTGTTGTGGGACAGTTTCAACTCTAACAATTGTCTTAAGGTTCATTTGTGTTAATATAACCTCTTAATAAATATTACTCAGTTATATTATATATTGCAATTGAAGATTTCCACAACAGACCTGTCTTCAGGAATCCTGCAAAGAAACAGAAAAGTAAGTTAAATGTTCATCAAAGGCTAGCAGAAAAATGTACTCTGTCTATAGAAGAAATAATAAACAGCAACAGTACATAACCCTTTTAAATATGCACATCACAATTACCTATTAATGAGCATAAATGTATAAGACTCCATCTTGGGCCAGAAAACACACTCAAATAAATACTTGCTGAATACCTCACTTGTTGAAACTCTTAAACTCATGACAGTTACAGAAGTATCATTAATAGTTCTTATAAAATATTTAACAATCTTGGAGGTATAAATAAGTGAAATCTAATTTAATCATCCTGCACAATCTCTCTTAATTTACAATTTACATTTTGTATAATTTATTTATTTTAAGTTTATTTATATACAATGGTTCCCTGTTATTTTCGGCTTCACTTTCTAGGGTTCCAGTAATCCTTTGATAAGATACAATCTGAAGATATTTTTTTTAAAAAAAAACTCTAAATAATAAAATTTATGTTTTGAATTGAATGCTCTTCTCACCAAAATATAATCTTGTGCTGTCACACTTGGTCCCTCCTAAGGAATCAGGAGGTTATCTACATTGTATACACTACCCTCCCATTCATCAACTAGAGATTGTCTCACATGTCATCTAGAGCTCATCTTGAATTCTCTGTCTCTGTCTGTTTCTCTGTCTCTCTGTCTCTGTCTTTCTGTGTGTGTGTGTGTGTGTGTTTGAATAACTCCTAATTTTCTTAATAGTTGGCCTAATGGTCAAGAGTAACAATGCTAGGGATTGAGATATGAGATATGATGCAGGGAATCTATAAGTGCTTCTTTTTAATGGAAAGTGAGAATTCTTGACTTAAATAAATAAATAAATAAATAATATGTTAAAGTAGCTAAGATCTGCAATGAAAACAAATAAAAAATAGCATAGAACACACAAAATTCAGTTTATCTGCGAGGGTTCTTTGCTCAGGTAGATAAAGGGAGAACAACTTCACTCATACAGGCTTGTGCATACACATCCCCCCACACACGTACACACACACATACACACATGCACACACATGCACACACACATACATGCATACACACGCACATACACACACATACATACACACATGTACACACACACATACATACACACACGCACACACAGACAAAGAAATACATGTGCTCAGTTAAATTTGAATTTAAGATATTCAATTAAATCTATAAAAACTTCAATATGAAAATTTGAGTAATGGTTCAATCAATTAAGTTCTTGCCTCCCAAGTGTGAACATCATAGTTGGAACCCAGCACCGAAGTTAAACAAACCAACAAACCAAAACTAAGCATAGTGGCATGTACCTCTAGCCATAGTCCCGGGGAAGCAGAGATGCCAGACCATTAGTGTCAGTGGGTTCTAGCTTCAGTTAGAAACTGTGCAAAAGTAATCTGAAAAGAAGATAAATGGTTGAGATAGACAACTCTGGATCACACACATATACACATACATTAATAACCACCTATATACACACACAAATTTTTTACATGTGAAAACATTATCTATAGCCTGCTTTTTCCACTACAATTCTTTGCTGAGAACTCACGGTTTAGAGCTCAGTGGACTCAGTGTCTGTCTACTTTACTCACAACCAAACTAGTATTAAATGTCCTTAAATATCTTGCTTGTATCAGAGACTTTATTCATGATCAGAAACTAGGTAAATGGTCTAGACCAAAGGGGAATGGGCCTTAGACAGATATAACTGAGAATTTAAAACTGTCTCCTTGACATAAAGTCCAATTGTCCTTAAGCAGTGAGCATAAAGACAGTCATCCAGGAAGACTCAACATGAAAACTCTTATGTCATACTCTATATTTACACCTTTTTTCATTTATTTACTTTACCTTGTAAACACGTAACACAAGATTTCTTCTTTTTCTTTTAGAAAACTCTCCCCCCACACACGAGGAAAAGAACCTTTATTCCATCAACTATTTCACAACTAGTCACAAAGTGTGTCCCATTATTATTATGAGTTATATGATGAATTATAAAATTAATATTAAAATAAACAAAGAAAAATCCAGTGAAATGCTCTCTAATTTTCAGTTACATAAAATAAGAGTAGTTAACAAAACTATACAGGAAGACAATACATCTGCTGATATCCTTTACTGTGAAAACAAAAGTTAGCAGTAAACTAGAAGTAAGTATCACACTTTCACAAAAAGGAAATAATGAGTTGACAACAATAAAAATTTACAAATTATTCATTAAATATCTGTTGAAAGATATTGAAAAATAAATCTGTCTTCCTGAAATCTAGATATGTTTGTTTTCAAATCTAACTTCTTTTATAAGTAGAATTTTTTAAATTTTAAACAATATAAAAGTAATGTTTGTATAAAAATAAACACATCCTCTCTGTGTTTAAATTTTAAACTCTCCCTATTCTCTCAAAGGTGTCAAGTTTTGGGCTGCGTGACCTATATATGTTTTATTTGTTTTTTCTAAAATAAGACTATTACTGATGAAGTCAAAAAATGGTGATATCTACTGAATCATGCTTGAGTCTCCAACTATTTAGCACTTTATTTTATCAGTAGAGGGGATTTTTTTCCCTAAATACCAGTGGACAAAAGTTATAATGTTCTTTAAAGGAAGGGATTTGGTCAAGAGTGTAGATAACCCAATATCACATTATGTCATATCACACATTATGATTTGACACCCCATCAAGCCCAATTTGTTAACAAATTTCTTCTCTAGCCATCCAGGAAACTATCACCAAGATACCTGCTGGCATTTCCACTCTCCAACTCACAAGACACAAGTTTACAAATGGTCCGTTCCTTTAAAAAATGTGGTAAGCAATAAAGACAAATGCAATGTGACAGAGTAGGATGTTGTGGTTGTTTTTCTTACCTTCTCATTGAGTTTTGGGTATAGAGAAGTGCACCTTACTTAGGTCATAATGATAGCTCAGTGGTCCAATTGCACCACTCAGACAAAATATCTTCAATAAACACACTGTCACATTTCATACATGACACTATTGGTAGAAATGCTAATACATATTGCTACAGGGACATAATATCTTAGGAGCTGAGGATTCCTCAACTTTCATTCTACTCCAGTATTGGATAGCTCTATGATCTGTCTCTAATATAAATTTTTCCCCGGGAAAATACTTTAGTACCTTAAACTGCCCAAGACCCATTTGATGTCTAGACATTCGTTTTCAATCATCAAGTAACGAGTCTCTGGGGAAAAGGCTTTCCCTGCTGATGTGGGCTGTAGGCTGCTCTCCACTGCGCTGACCCAGCAATGCTCTTGATCTCACCTGCACTTTAAAAGACTTCTCAAAGTCACATTTAATTAACTCTGCCTTTGTATATCAAGCGGCTTTGTTATGACTGCGTATGTTCCATGCAGGTAATGTTTTTAAAAAAAGATCTTTGAAATCTACTAAATTCATTGAAAAACCAACAAAGTGTAATACCTAAAATATGTATATCCTCTCTACCCCTGAGCCCCCTTTGCCTTGTTTCTTTGGGTATTTCTCACAGCAACCTTGTAGTCCAAGCTCAGGGAAAAATCAAATATTTTTACATTGTGAATTTTCACCATAAGGAAGCATAATTTAAGATTATCAATATCTAATTTTAAGGAACCAGATTATATCATTTCTTTAATATCTTTCACGGAGTTCCCATAGAAATGTTGCATTTATGTATCTGAAGATACCATCATAGTTTTGACAAAACCTCAGTAGTTTTTTGACTTTGAATAAGTGTCTAAGCAAAAGTAAAATTTGAGAAAATGAAATGACAAGGATGTTTTAGACTTTTCTTATGATACTTTCTTCTCTATTTGATCACATGAATAAAAGTGGGTTTTGTAAGTGTTTTGCTATTGTCATATTAATCAGTTCTTTATTACTGCATTCATGTGACTACCCTAGTTAGCTAACTGAAACCTATAACAAGTGATGTGTCTTTCCTCATTCAAGACATAGAATCACACTGAAAGGCAATAATAATAATAATAATAATAATAATAATAATAAAGGAAAATGACATCTAAGACTTCTGTGACCTACTCCCAAAGTTTTGGGGGCCTTAGTTCTGTACTTACACTGCCCATTTTCTGAATGATACATACATTCATATCTGTGAGCTTTTCTCTGAGAGTTCTAAATCTCCATATGCAATGCTGCTGAGCACAGAAACTTCTAGATTCTGTGGTCAGAATAAAGTTCTCATTCTGCTTCTGCTGAAAGATGCTGGCCTCTTTTGACTGTTTAAAACTTGTATTTTACTACTAACTGATTTGTGATTTCTTTATTGCAAAGTAAAGTTTCTGATGAAAACTCATTTCAACAGCAGCTTTGTATTCTCCACCATGGATGGAACAATAGTTTTCAGAGAACAAGGTCTCAATTAGTGTTTCTTGTATATAATTTAAAAAATGAGACTTTACTCATAGTAGGTTTTAATAATTAATAGTTATTGATAATGATATTTTTTATAAGGAAGATATTTAAGCTAAAGAGTCATCAGTTGAGTGGTTTGACTATTTTAGTACCTGATAGAAACTGGGGTGACATTCAGTGAGTGTTTTGACCACCAGAAGAGAATGAATATTGAATAACTATACTAACTTCACAGACATATGAGAAGATGTAATTGTTCTTTTAACTTTAAGAAACCAAAGTTAAGAAACATTGCTGAATTTTATCTTCAAAATTTAAATCTATTACCTGTTGTTTTGTATTAGAACAAGCTGCAGCAATGCTTCTCAAGGTGACTGATGTGTTTACAGAATTACAGTCTCAACCCATCAGAGAAGTGAGTAGACCAATCAGAAAGAGGGTAGACTATAAGTGAAACTTAGGCTAAGAGTTTCCTTTCTTAGGTGGGAACTCATCTCTGAACAGGAACAGAATGCTGCATGGCATGGAATCTTGGGATCACAAAACCTCCCTTTGTGCTAGCAATGGTAGACAGACTCAGTGGTAACTATGTAGTGGCTAAGACACAGAACATCCATTATTCAGACTTATACCTAATGATGCATCAGAGAGTATTTTTCCAGACTTGAGTGAAATTGCTTCTATTCTATACAAACCAATGCCTTTTGTAATTAAAAAAAAATGAGGTAGTAATGTGTTCGTTGTAAGCTTTAAATTAACTCCTGTGTTTAGTTTTGGCAAGTAGAATGCCAGACACCAAAGAAATTTCTAGTGACTACAAATAACACAGAATTCTCTTTTTTTTCCAATTTAACTTTTTGATTGATTTTATACAATGCATCTAATTTGAAAAACATTCTTTTATTTATTCTTTTTGTCTTTCACATCAAGCATCTTGGCCCCAATTATTTTATATATACACATTGAGCCCCTCTAATAAAATTCAAGAGAAAAAAGAAGACAAACAAGGGAAAGATATCATCATTCTAGCTGAGGTGTGAAACACTGTGTGACACAAAAAATAAACTTTTTTGTGTATATATCCTTATTTGCAAGTGTTCATTACAGAGAGTCATTGGTCTAACTTGAGGTCTCTGATTTCTGCTACACTATCAGTGCTGGACCCTCAGCAGAACTCTATCGCGGTAAAAACCCGCCATGAGATATGTTTTAAATGGGGTTTATTTTGTGAAAATCACTTACAAAACAGAGCTGGTTTTAAGAGATAATGAAAGGATAAGGTTGCAGCGCGCCGGAGCCTTTCTAAGGAAAATTCCTCATCCCCACACCGTATGTCCGAACTCCCGCGCAGCTGGGCTGAACTGCGCACCCGGTCAGGAACTCTCATGAGAGAATGACGACTTCCTGTCCTGGTCCTCTCCCTCAAAGGTCTACTTCCCGAATCCTTTCCAGTTAACCACGCCCCGCTCGTCTCCAGTCCTATGACGGGATCGTTCACATATATAGTTCCTGATTTCCCGCTACAGAACTCTTCTTCATTATCTTGCTGTTGCCCTATGTTTTGGAAATCCTGTAGCTTTGTATGTTCAGAACTGGTCTCCTTAAGTGCTCTAGCAGATCACAGGTAACCCTGGCTCTGGGCCTGGGTGCAGGCAGAGTTGGTCAGCCTGCTAGCTCTCCCTTATGCTCACCACCAGGGAAAGCTCTCCTGAATTGCCTTTGTGAGCTAACCCCTTGCAGTGATGAGCAAGGGATGGGGCCAGTTATACTGCTTTCATATCCTCAGGGTTGGACCTCTTGCATCTACTCCTTCAGAGTCAGCTCTACTGTGTTGCCCAAGCATGGTGGCAGGGTCATTCTCTTTAGTGCTGCAGATGAGGGGCAGGGGCAGCCCTCCTGCCCTTTAGACATCAAGGCCAGCTCTCCCACCTGCCTCAGGAGTTAATGGGAGTAGATCATATTAGGTACATTTGCAACCTCCTCACCAGGATAAAACAAATAAAATTTAAAAGAAAAGAAAGAAAGGAAAAGAGAAAAAAATCTGTAGTGCGACACAATGAGTCATACAGTGTACCCTTTGGTGAATGTGTCATTACTTGCAAGTATTCATTGAACTAAGTCATTGGTCTGGTTCGAGGCCTCTGGTTTTTGCTGCACCATGAATACTGGGCTCTTACTGAGGTTCCTCTTGGATATCCTGCTTTTGTCCTGTGTCACGTAGATCTTGCAACTTTTGGTTTCAGAGTTTGTACCTTTATGTGATCCAGTAGATCATAGACAAGGTGGATGATGTGATGGGCCTGATTATAACCCTGATTCTTGTGGTGGAAATGTTCTCTGTATGTCAGTCTCTATCTGCCCTCCAAAGAAGAACCATGTAAGGAATCCAGGTGAGCCACAGGCCAGGCCGCAGGCCAGGACATGTGGCAGGTAGATTACTAGAAATGGACTGAATTAAGATGAAAGAGCTAGTTAGTAATGTGCTTGAGACATAGGCCAAACAGTATAAAATTAATATGTGTCTGATTCATTTCTTTGGGGGACAAAAGCAGCTGTGGGCAAGGTTAAACCTCTGGCCCAAACAGGGCTGGAAATCTTCTATAACAGATTCTCTGTCTGACTGGTATCTTGTAGTTCTTCCAGCTCTTGCTCATCCTCAACACATGTGTGTGAGCTCTTTAGTACTGCTCCACATGGCTAGTTCACCCTATGTAGCAAGGGGAAGGGCTGGTTCTCCTGCTTTCATGTCTTCATGTTGTCTTGCCCATTCCTATCCCACCAGGGCCAGCTCTACTGTGTTGCCCTGGTAAAGTGTAGGGACCACTCTGCTCAGTGCTGTAACAAGAGAGAGGTAGGGCCCTTTATCTCACATGAATTCAGGGACAGCTCTCTCACCTGCTATAGGCCTTGAAGGGTCCTGGGGAGCCCTCTCTCCCCTGCTCTTGTCACAATACCTCAGATGAGGGGCAGGAATGGTTCCCCATGCCCTGTCAGCAGGGTCAGCTCTAATGTGTTGCCAATGTGAGGTTCAGGGACTGCTTTCCTGCATGCTGGAGCTGATGAGGGGCAGGGCTAGCCCTTTCATCTTGTGATCCAGAAGGCTGCTTTTCTGTCTGCTGCAGGTGGCAAGGGATAAGTGGAAAGTGGAGAAATTCTCTCCCCTGCCCATGCTACTGCATGACATATAAGTAGTGGAGCTAGCTCCCCCGTGCCCTTGGTGGTGGTTCATCTGCAACATCACCAGCAGGGTCAGTTTGACTGTGTTACCCAGGTGAGGTTCAGGGCCTGCTCTCCTTCCTGCTGCTCTTGAAGAAGGGCTGGGTCAACTCTCCCAAATGCCATGGGTGGTGAGTGTTGAGATGCCTAATTAGCATAAGTGGCAATAGAATGTTCCGGCGAGTTGTGCAAAGGCAAACCGCACCCTACACCAGTCGCCTGTTTAGTGCCTGTATGACTGAATGAGAGACAAAGATCTACACACCAATCTGGCTTCCCTAGGGACTGGTGGAGAAAACACGCCACAAGTTGCCTCTAGGATAGGCTTTACTGTGGTGAAAGGACATCTTTCCCTCACCCATATCACTACATAGTAGACAAGGTAGGTGGTACCAGCTCACCCTCTCTCACTCCCTCATGGCAAGCCAACAGTTAGCTCTGTCATGCTGCCTAGATGAGGTGCAAGGACCTGCTCTCTCTAGTGATGTAGCCAGTGAGAGGAAGAACTAAATAGTGTTGTAGTCAGTGAGGGGTAGATCCAATTCTGTGCAACTCTATCCTGATAACAGAAGCCACATACACCAATGCAGACACAACAGGGCTGTAGATACAGACATGGCCATTGGCATCAGCTCAGGCCTGGATAATAATGTGACCTCAGGTTGCAAGCAAGCCACTGATTTCATCCCTCACTCCTCACAAACCTTCACCTCTTCAGATCTGCTTCTCTTGACAGAACATAAGCCATTATGTTTCTTTTTATATTCCATCATATATTTGCTCACCACAGTAAAGCCTATCCTAGAGGCAACTTGTGGCGTGTTTTCTCCACCAGTCCCTAGGGAAGCCAGATTGGTGTGTAGATCTTTGTCTCTCATTCAGTCATACAGGCACTAAACAGGCGACTGGTGTAGGGTGCGGTTTGCCTTTGCACAACTAGCCGGAGCATTCTATTGCCACTTATGCTAATTAGGCATCGAGTAGTGACCAATCCGATGTGCTTATGCTAATTAGGCATCGAGAAAGAACCTATCCGATGCGATCCTCAAATATGTTAATGAGCCATTATTTTGGGCCAATCACCAGCCACATGCTAATGAGTACTACTTTGAACCAATCACCAGCCATATGTTAATGAGGCATTGTGATGGGCACCAATCACATGCTAGGCTTCCCTATATAAGCAGGCTGAATCTCAGGCTCAGGGTCTTCTTTCCACCATTTCACAACTGAGCTGTACTCCAATAAAGTGTGATCCGAGAAGAATCGTGCGTGTGGTGACTTGTCGTTCTGCAGGCCAGAAGCGGCTCGCCACAAGTGGTGCCGAAACCCGGGAATCTTCGCGCCTTCGCAGAGAAGACCAATTCAGAACTTGACACATGGAGTGGACCGTCGGTGAGGTTGCTGCAGAAGAATCTGAAGGAGATTCAGAACTGCAGTAATCAGGAGGGTTAACCAGTAAGTCTCACAGGAAAATAGTGAGACCTGCATTAAGCAGGAAAACTCTGCTTGTAGAAAAAAGAGAACGGGGCGTCTGCTGACAAGCGGATCTAACCCGTTGGTAGTTTGGGGTTGTTTAGGATATAAAGGGTTTTAAATAGGCAAGGATATGGGTGTAAGTTTCTCTCACCCGATTGCCACAAGCTTTGAAAGAGCTGTTGAAGAAGTAATGGTGTGAGCATTAAATTAAGGTAGGAATCAAAGGTTATATAAGGATGAGGTTTTTAACCTCATGTCCAATTTTTTTGGCTCTTAAGGAGCTGCTTCATTAAGGTTTTTTCCTGAGTCCGCTCTGCTTGCTAGCAGTGGGAGAGATAGATGGGTTAAAAGTAGCCAAGAGGGGCGGAGTCAGCAATTACAATTTATTTCCCCTACTGCACCTATTGTCCCCCCTCCGTATTGCCAGCCTGGTGAGGGTATCTGTTCTAAGCCACCGGACAACACAAAAGTGTGGAAGAGAGTCCAGTGTGAGCTGCGTCCTAGCGTGTCACTGGCTTTTCCAGTTTTTCATGATAACTAGGGGCAAAGGTATCACAAGCTTTTAGATTTTAAGACAGTGAAATCCCTGGCAGAGTCTGTCCGCACTTATGGCACTGCTGTGTCTTTTACAGTAGCACAGGTTGAGGCATTGAGTAGATCTGCCATGATGCCTAGTAACTGGAGTAGCTTAGCAAAACCGTGTCTCAATCAATCCTGGGCAATATTTAGACTGGAAGTCAATTGTGACTTATCTGGCACATAGTCAGGCCCTGGAGAACACTGCCAATGGGCATCCAGCATGGAGTGCAGATATGCTGTTAGGGCTAGGACAATGGGTAAATAATCAGACAGTATATCCTATGGAAGTTTATAATCAAATAAACACCATCAATATGAAGGCTTGGCGAGCCCTCCCCAATAATGAGAGGTCTCAGGGAACCTAACTGAATTTTTAGGAGCTATTATTCAGAATGCCCATGTTAGACCACAAAAGGTAGAAATTAGAACCAATTGTTTAAGGACTTTAAATGATTTTCAAAAATTGCTTGGGGATATAAATTGGATTCGGCCATATTTGAAATTAACTCGCTTTGAGCTTAAACCCTTATTTGATATTTTGGAGGGAAATCCAGATCTTAATTCCCCCCTGTCAGCTAACCCCAGAGGCTCAGATAGAACTTCAAAAGGTAGAGCAAGCAATTACTAAGGCACAGTTGGTGCGCTGTGATGAATCCAAGTCCATTTGGATGTGTATCCTCACCACTTTAGGCATTCCAACTGGTGTTCTTTGGCAAGAAGGGCCTCTACTGTGGATTCATACTAAATCTACAGGGATGAGAAACTTGTCTCACTATCCATCTATGACGGCTGAGGTTGCGTTATTAGGCATTAAACAATCTATTGCATCTTTTGCCAAGACACCTGATCGACTTATAGTTCCTTATACAAAAGAACAAGTAGAGATATTGGCTGCCACTACCTCAGAATGGGCTATATTGGTTTGTGCCTTTTCTGGTACGATTGATAATCATTTGCCCAAGAGTGAACTTTTAAGATTCGTAATTCAGCAGCCTGTGGTGTTTCCTCGGATCACAAGGGAGCAACCGTTGAGCAATGCCTTAACCATCTACACGGATGGGTCTAAGACTGGGAAAAGAGCCTACATGGTGCAAGGAGGCTCACCTGTAACTGTTGAGTGCTGTCCAAATGCTCCCCAAATAGTAGAATGCCAAGTAGTTTTAGAGGTTTTTAAATGTTTTCCTGAGTCTTTTAATTTGGTATCTGATTCATCATATGTGGTGAATGCTGTTAAAAATTTAGAAATTGTTTCCTATATTAAACCCTCTAGTATGGT
>PVIH01027957.1:0-16003 GCA_004025045.1 Sigmodon hispidus | reverse complement strand
ATATTGATGCGAAAATTCTCAACAAAATTTTGGCAAACCGTATACAACAATGCATAAAAGATATCATCCACCATGACCAAGTAGGCTTCATCCCAGAAATGCAGGGCTGGTTTAACATACAAAAAACTGTAAATGTTATCCATCATATAAACAAACTAAAGGAACAAAACCACATGATCATATCCTTAGATGCAGAAAAGGCCTTTGACAAAATGCAACACTCCTTTATGATTAAAGCCCTGGAGAGATCAGGAATACAGGGAGAATACCTAAATATAATTAAGGCAATATACAAGAAGCCAACGGCCAGTATCAAAATTAATGGAGAAAAACTCAAAGCAATCCCACTAAATCAGGAACTACACAAGGATTTCCTCTCTCCCCTTATCTATTAAATATATTTCTCGAAGTTTTAGCTAAAGCAATAAGGGAATGAAAAGAGATTAAGGGCATACAAATTGGAAAAGAAGAAGTGAAGCTATCTCTATTTGCAGATGATATGATTGTATACATAAGTGACCCACAAAATTCTTCTAAAGAACTGCTACAGTTGATAAACACCTTCAGCAATATAGCAGGATACAAGATAAACTCAAAGAAATCAGTAGCCCTTCTATACACTAAAGATAGAAGAGCTGAAAAAGAAATAAGGGAAACATTACCCTTTATATTAGCTGCACATAGTATTAAATACTTTGGAGTAACAACAACCAAAGAAGTAAAAGACCTATTTGATGAAAATTTTAAATCATTGAAGAAAGAAATTGAAGAGGATATCAGAAAATGGAAAGCTCTCCCATGTTCCTGGATTGGTAGGATCAACATAGTAAAAATGGCAATTCTACCAAAGGCAATCTACAGATTCAATGCACTGCCTATCAAAATCCCAACACAATATTTTTTGGACCTTAAAAGAACACTACTCAATTTCATTTGAAATAACAGGAAAGTCAGGATTGCCAAAACAATTTTACTCAACAAAAGAAACTCAGGAGGTATCACCATCTCTGACTTCAAGCTATACTATAGAGCTACAGTAATAAAAACAGCCTGGTACTGGCATAAAAATAGACTTGTGAACCAATGGAATAGAATTGAGGATCCAGACATTAACCCAAAAACCTATGAACACCTGATCTTTGACAAAGAGGCCCAAAACATTTAATGGAAAAAAAATAGTATATTTAACAAATGGTGTTGGCATAGCTGGAAGGAAGTGTGTAGAAAAATGCAAATAGATCTGAGCCTGTCACCCTGCACAAAACTCAAATCCAAGTGGATCAAAGACCTCAACTTAACCCCAACCACTTTGAACTTGATAGAAAAGAAAGTGGGAAATACACTTCTACAAATTGGCACAGGCGACCACTTCCTAAATATAACACCAGTGGCACAGACACTAAGACCAACAATCAATAATTGGGATCTCCTGAAGCTGGGATGCTTCTGCAAAGCCATGGACACTGTCAATAGAACAAAACGCCAGCCTACAGAATGGGAAAAGAGTTTCACCAACCCTACAAGTGATAGAGGACTGATCTCTAAGGTATATAATGAGCTCAAGAATTTAGAGCCCAAAATCTTGAATAACCCTATCAAAAAATGGGGTTCAGATCTAAAAAGGGAATTCTCAGCAGAGGAACTACGAATGGCTGAAAGGCACCTGAAAAAGTGCTCTTCATCTTTAGCCATCAGAGAAATGCAAATCAAAATAACTTTGACACTTGTTAGATTGGCTAAGATAAAAGGCACAGAAGACAGCCTATGCTGGAGAGGATGGGGAGCAAGGGGAACACTCCTCCATTGTTGGTGGGAGTGTTAGCTTGTTCAGCCACTTTGGAATGCAATATGGAGGTTTCTCAGAAAATTGAGAATCAATCTCCCCAAGGACCCAGCAATACCACTTCTAGGTGTGTACCCTAAAGAGGCACATTCACACTCCAAAGTTATTAGCTCAACTATGTTCATAGCAGCATTATTTGGAATAGCAAGAACCTGGAAACAACCTAGATGTCCCTCAACTAAAGAATGGATTAACAAACTGTGGTACATCTACACAATGGAATACTACTCAGCAGTAAGAAAACATGATAGCCTAAAATTCTCAGGCAAATGGATGGATTTGGAGAATATCCTCCTGAGTGAAGTATCACAAACTCAGAGAGATAAGCAGGGGATGTACTCACTCACTAGTGGTCTCTAAACAAACAAACAAGAAAAACCGCCAAACATGCCCAAGTGGCAAACCATAACCACTGAACAGCTTGGAATCAGAAACACCCTGGACTGACTCTTCAAACCCCAGTCCAACTATAGGAACACCTGACTCACTCTTGAGGGTGGGGGGACAAAACTGGAATTCCCAGGAGTGGAGACTGATCCAAGCATTATTGGGTCAGTGGGACCATAGGACTGTCTGCTCCCTGCCCAGGAAGGGGATTTGGGAGTTGCAGAGAAGCAAAATGACCAGATATGGTGGGAGGGGGAAGGGACCTTGAATAAGGATATACGGGGATGGGAAAAAAAATTCAGAGGGAAAGCTGAACACAAAGTAACTATATGTGTAGCAATCTTATTTGCATTACCATCCTTGATAAGCCATGCTTATGATTCTTATCCTCTTTATAGTTATTGTTAACTCTTGTGCATTTTAAATTATTTTTACTGTTTTTTTTGATAAATACAAAATAAAGAAGGAAAAAAAAGAAGAACAGTGTGATCAATAAATGAAGCTGAGAATTGAAGTTAAAACAATACAAAACAAAACAAAACAAAACAAAAAAAACATCCGAACTAGGCTGGATCCCCAGGTTTGTTCATCCATCCTGTAACAACATTTTGGGAATATTTTCTTTCAGTTTGTACATGTTTTAGTTTTAAAAAATATTATTTTTTATTCTTTTTCATTCAACTGTGTAAGCTATAAGCCACCAGAACAGGTAATATTGCAATATCACAGAATGAATATTGCTTTTACTTAAAATAAAATGGCATCTATTTTCCTATCTTATTCAAAATTCCATTATATCAAACTCAATAATTTAGCACGTCTTATTTCACAGATTTTACTGTGGAGACACTTGTTGAAACTCTGATAGGTCTGTGTTTTTAAAGATATCCCACAAGGCTTTAATCAATATTTGAGCTTTTAGAGTGATATCTGGTGAATGGGGACAGAATTCACTTCCATACTCTTTGGGGTAATTGATCAGCTTCTTGTATCAATGACAGAATAAAGGTTTTAATTCTTTGGTGACTGTTGATAGATGTTGCTTTCATTTTTTTTTTTTTTTGCTCTTTTTGCCTCTGCAAAGAATGCTTCAAAGTACATCAGCTTTCCTCTCCAATATCAGTGAGAGGAGATCCAAGACTAAAAGCCAAATGTGTTTTAATCAAATATCATAAGTGGCATCAAATCACTCTTGTCATATTTGGTCTATTAGAGACAGGTCATCTAGGTATAGTCTAAACTCAAAGAAAAATTTATATGTGCAAAGACCCAGAGGCAAGGACTTACTGGGAGTTTCTCAATAAGTCAGGGATACAGAATGCAAACACACATACATACGCACACACACACACACACACACACACACACACAGAGAGTTATGAATGAGTAGCTGATTACTATATTTTCTACTAATGTCACTACCATCTAGCTCATCATAGCTCATCATAGCTCATTAGAATATCATGGACAATCTTCTAAATTCTTTAACTGTGCCATTGGTTATTGTTTTTATTTTAATTTATAAAATAAAGTCTTTTTTTATTTCCATGTATTCTCTTGCTTTCTGTCTCTTCCCCTTCCCGTTCCCTCCTGGTCAACCTTTAGCCTCCCTCTCCCCCATCCTTTAGCCCCTCCCCTCAAAAAGCAAGAAGTCCCAAGGTAGATCAACTCAGCATCCTCTCATCCTAATGTCAAAACTGAGTTAGTTGTTTCTCAGAAAGAATGGGCTCTGAAGTGCTTGTTCACACACAGAAACAGTCTGAACCCTCCCCTTGAGGCTCTACAATACTGCCCATGTCAGTGAACAGTTGCCTATCCTTCGAGTGACTAGTTCCTTTTCTTGATGGTTCCCCAGTGGCTGTACTTAATTAAGTGAGCTCCCCAGAGCTCCAGCCAGCCATCACTGTGGAAATTTTCCTCATAAACCCCATCCCCTTGCTAATATAGACTCTCCTCCCTTGCTGTCAGCTGGACCAGGAGCTCAGCCCAGTGCTCAGCCATGTATCTCTGCCTCCACTTCTATTCATTGTTGGATGTAAGTTCTGTGATGGCACTTGGGGTAGATATTCATTTGATTATAAGGAAACACCTTCCTAGACAGCACCTTCACTATTGGCTGGAAACCTAGCCAGAGACATCCTATGAGTTCTTGAATGTCACCTGGTATTTTTCTCACGCCACGTTAGCTTCCTCTATTAAGATCTCCTTCTCTTTTTTTTTCCTCCCTCCTTTTTTGCTCCTCTCACTCAGTCATATGCTTCTCTCCTGATTTGCTCCCACACCTTCTTGGTTGTGGCCCCTTATGCTTCCAATTGGCTAGAAAGATCTTCTCTGTTTTCTTTTCCTAGAGGAATCCCTGGATGTCTTTCTTAAGTTCCTTCTGATCCTTTTTATTAATTTGAAGCTTTGTGTTTCTTCATTTTGTTTTAAAAAAAAAAAGTTTTTTTTTTCCCATTTATCCCCCTGCTCACCTATCCTTCCCAGTTCCCAATCCCTTCCAGTCTCCCTTCAACCTCCCCACACCCCATCCCTTTCCCCAAAAGGGCCAGGAGGGTGGGTCAGCTCAGCATGACACATCAACTTCAGGCAGGTCTGATTTCCTTAACTCATTGTCAAGGCTAGCTTAGGCATTCCTCTGCAGGGAATGGTTTCCAAGGTGCCAGCCCATTTACATGAACACAGTCTGATCCCATCCCTCGAGGCTCTACATACTGCCTAGGCTAGTTGACAGTTGCCTACTCTTAAAGGGCTTAGCTCTTTGTCTTATGGTTCCCCAGGGACAGTTCCTGATTCAGTGTACTCTGTAGAGCTCCAGGAAGCCATCTTTGTGGGACTTCTCCTCATACTTCCTATCTCCTTGTTCATACAGACTCTTCTCCTCCACTTTCCAGCTGTAAGGGGAACTCGGCACACAGCTTATCCAAGGATCTTTTCCTTCACCTCCAATTATTGGTGGATGTAGGTTCTGTGATATTTTGGGTGATTATTCATTTGATTAGAGGAGACATCCTGTATAGGCACCTCCTCCATTATTGGTTGGGGACCTATCCAGGGGCATCCTGTGGGTCCCTGGGGGTTTTCCTAGCACCTAGTCTCCTTCCAGCCCTGCCTAGGCTTCCTCTATTAAGATATCCATCTCTTTTCTCTCTCTGTTAGTTTCTCGTCTACTGAACAGTCTCCTTTTTTCATGATTTCTTCCCACCTCTCCTAGGTTGCCACATGGTATGTTCCCAATTTGCAAATGTGATCATTATTTTTTCTTCCTAAGGGAATCCCTGGCTGTTTCATTTAAGTTCTTTCTTGATGCCAAGCTATTCAAGGGTTGTGGTTTGTAGCTTGGGTGTTTTTTTACTTTCTGTCTAAAATCCACTTATCAGTGAGTACATCCCATGGCTATATTTCTGATTTTATGATACCTCCCTCAGTATTGATTCTCCAAATCCATCCATTTTCCTTAAAATTTTAGGATGTAATTGTTTTTACTGCTGAATAGTACTTCACTGTGTAGATGTGCCACAGTTTGTTAATCTATTCTTCAGTTGAGGGGCATCTAGGTTGTTTCCAGGTTCTTGCTATTATGAATAATTCTGCTATGAACATAGTTGAGCTAATACCTTTGGGGTGAAAATGTACATTTTTTGGACATATGCTCAATAGTGGTATTGCTGAATCTATGGGTAGATTACATCCCAGTTTTCTGAGAAACTGACAAACTCAATTCCAAAGAGGCTATACAAGTTTATACTCCCATCAACAATGGAGGAGTATTCCCCTTGCTTTGCATTCTTTCCAGTACAGATTATTACCTGTTTTTGTTTGTTTGTTTGTTTGTTTTTTAATCATTTGGACAGATGTATGGTTGTGACTCAGGGTTGTTTTGATTTGCATTTTTCTGTTGGCTAAAGATGTTGAACAATTTTTTAAGTGCCTTTCAGTCATTTGTAATTCTGTTCAGAATCACATTTTTAGCTCTGAAACCCATTTTTTAATTGGCTTATTAGGGTTTGAGGTTCTAGTTTTGAGAGTTCTCTATATATTTTAGAGATCAACCCTCTGACACTAGTACGGTTGGTGAGCATCTTTTCTCATTTTGTACAGTGTGTTTTTGTCTTGACTGTGTCCTTTGTCTTATAGAAGCTAGGTGGTTTCATAAGATCCTATTTATTATTTGTTGTTCTTATTGTCTTTGCTACTGGTGTTATATTTAGGAGGTGGTCACCTGTGCCAATGTGTTAGAGAGTGTTTCCCACTTTTCATTTTATCAAATTCAGTGTAGCTGTGTTTATGTTGAAGTCTTAGATCCACTTGGATTTGAGTTATGTAACAGGTTTGTATATATTTACATTCTTTTATGTCCTACCATCCAGTTATGCAAACAGCACTTGTTACTAATACAATCTTTCTTCCATTGAATATTTTTGGCCTCTTTGTCAAATATCAGGTGTTCATAGGTGTGTGGGTTAATGTCAGTGTCTGTAATTTGATTCCATTGATTCATAAGTCTGTTTTTATGACTGTACCAGGCTGTTCTTATTACTGTAGCTGTAATGTATAACTTAAAGGCTGAGATTTTGATGCCTTAGAAGGTTCTTTTGTTGAGCAGAAATGTTCTGACAATTCTGGCTTTCCTGCTATTTCATATGAAATTGAGTATTGTTCTTTCAAGATATGAAGAAATATTATGTTGGGATTTTGATGGAGATTCCATTGAATCTATAAATTGCCTTTGGTTAAGATTGTCAATTTTACTATGTTGATTCTAGCTATCCAGGAGCATGGGAGCTCCTCACAGTTTTTGATATCCTCTTTAATTTCTTTCTTCAGTGATTTAAAGTCTTTGTCAAACAGATCTGCTACTTATTTGGTTACAATTATGCCAAGATATTAAATGCTATTTGCAGCTCTTATAACGGGTGTTTTTTACCTTATTTCTTTTTCAGCCATTTTATGTTGCTGAAAGTGTTTATCAGCTTCAGGAGTTCCCTTAGAGAACTTTGGGGTCACACACACACACACACACACACACACACATATATATATATATGTATATATATGTATATGTATATATACATATATATATACACACACAATCATTTCATCTACAAATAGAGATAGTTTGACTTCTTTTCCAATTTTTATCCCCTTAATCTCCTTTTGTTCTCATATTGCTTTAGCTAAAAGTTTGAGAACTATATTGAACAGATAAGGAGAGAGGGGACAGCCATGTCTTGTTTCTGATGTAAGTGGGATTGCTTTGGTTTTTTTCTTCATTTTGTTTGATGTTGGTCAAAGGCTTACTGTAAACACTGTAATTATATTTAGGTATTTTCCCATTACTCCTGGAATGTTAAATTTTGTCAAGGGCTGTTTTTGCATCTAAGAAAATAATCATTCTTTTTCCTTCAGTTTGCTTAAAGGATGAATGACATTCATAATTTTTTAACCACTGAAGCTTTATTTTTTATTATTTTATTATGAATAAAGTCATAGTTTTTATCTATATACCTTCTTGTTCTACCTTCCTTCGCGCCCCCCAAGTTACACTCTCTTCTCCTCATCACTTTATCTCCTCCCCAGCAAGGGCAGAAGGTCCCAAGGTCCGAGATGGCTTAGTTCAGCATCCACTCCAGGCAGATCTGCTTCCCTCACCCCAACATCAAGATTGGTTCAGGTATTCTTCTGCAGGGAATGGGCTCCAAGGTGCTGGTCCAAGGTTTTTCAGATCCCAAGCTTTTCAGTGGTTGTGGTTTGCAGGTTGGACATGCTTAGCATTTTTGTTTAAAGTCCATCAATTCATGAGTACATCCCCTGCTTACTTTTCTGGTTTTGTGATACCTCAATCAGGAGGATATTCTCTGCATGAGCCATTTGCCTACAAATTTTAGGATATCATTTTTTTTCTTAGTGCTGAGTAGTACTCCATTGTGTAGATGTAGCACAGTTTGTTAAACCATTCTTCAGTTGAGGGGCATCTAGGTTGTTTCCAGGTTCTTGCTATTACAGATAATGCTACTATGAACATATTTCAGCTAATGCCTTTGGATGTAAATGTACATCTTTAAGATATATGCCCAATAGTGGTATTGCTGGATCCTTGGGGAGATTGATTCTCATAATGGCTGAACAAGCTAACAAGCTAACACTGTCAGCAACAATGGAGGAGTGTTCCCCATGCTCTGCAATCTCTCCAACATAGGCTGTCATCTGTGTCTTTTATCTTAGCCAGTCTGACAGGTATCAGGCGATATCTCACTGCTTGTTTGATTTGCAGTTTTCTGACAGCTAAAGATGTTGAGCACTTTTTCAAGTGTCTTTCAGCCATTTGTAATCCTTTTGCTGAAAATTCCCTTTTTAGTTCTGGACCCCATTTTTGAAGGGGGTTTTGGGCTCTAGTTTCTTGAGTTCTCTGTAGATTGTAAAAATCAATTGAATGTCACTGTAGAGTTGGTAAAAATCTTTTCCCATTCTGTAGGCTATCATTTTGTCTTATTGACTGTGACCTTGGCCTTACAGAAGCTTCTCAGTTTCAAGAGGTTCCACTTATAGATTATTGTTCTTAGTCTCTGTGTTCCTGGTGTTATTTTTAGGAAGTAGTCACCTGTACCAAATTTTTGAAGGGTATTTCCCACTTTCTTTTCTATCAAGTTCCATGTACCTGGGTATATGTTGAGGTCATTGATCTACTATGATTTGAGATTTATGCAGTGTGATAACGTTGGATCTATTTGAATTTTTCTACATACTGCCATGCAGGCATACCGACACAATTTTTGAAAATAGTATCATTTTTCCATTTATTATTTTGGGCCTCTTTGTCAAAGATCAGATAATCATAACTTTTTGGTTTAATGTCAGGATCTTTAATTCAATTCTAATGATCCCCAAGTCTGTTTTTATGCCAGTACCAAGCTGTTTTTATTACTGTAGTTCTATAGTATACTTGATTTTAGGGATAGTGATGCTCCCTGAGTTACTTTTGTTGAGAAAAATTATTTTGGCAATACTGGCTTTCCTGTTATTCCAAATGAAGTTGAGTATTGTTCTTTCAAGGACTGTAAAACATTGTGTTGGGATTTTGATGGGCAGTACATTGAATCTGTAGATTGCTTTTGATAGAATTGCCATTTTTACTATGTTGATCCTACCTATCCAGGAACATGGGAGAGCTTTCCATTTTCTGATAACCCCTTCATTTTTTCTTCAGTGATTTAAAGATTTTGTCAAATGGATCTGTTACTTCTTTGGTTATAATTATTCCAAGTTTTTAATGCTATTTTCAGCTATTATAAATTTCAAAATTCCCTTATTTCTTTTACAGTCCTTTTATCTTTAGTGTATAGGTGGGCTTCTGATTTCTTTGAGTTAATCTTGCACCCTGCTACATTGCTAAATATGTTTATCAGCTATAGAATTTCCATGGTAGAATTTTGTGGATCACTTATATATACAAACATTTCATCTGCAAATAGAGATAGTTTCACTTCTTTTTTTCCAATTTGTATCCACTTAATCTCTTTATGTTCTCTTAATGCTTTATCTAAAACTTCAAGAACTATATTGAATAGATAAGGGGAGAGATGACATCCTTGTCTAGTTCTTGATTTTAGTGGGATTGCTTTTTCTCCATTAAATTTGATGTTGGCTATCAGCTTCTTGGAAGTTACTTTTATTATATTTAGTTGTTTTCCCTTATTCCTGATCTCTCCAGGATTTTTATTATAAAGGAGTGTTGGATTTTGTCAAAGGCTTCTTAAGCATCTAAGGACATGACCATGTGGGGGTTTTTTGTTTTTTTGTTTTTTGGGGTATTTTTAGGTTTTCTTTTTTTTTCTTGTTTCTTTTTTTTTCTTCTTTATTTATTTTGTATTTATCAAGAAAAACAGTAAAATGAATTTAAAATGCTGATAAGTTAACAATAACTATAAAGAAGATAAAAATCATAAGCATGACTTATCAAGGGTGATAATGCAAATAAGATTGCTACACATATAAATACTTTGTGTTCAGCTTTCCCTCTGAGCACCGATGGTAGCTCTTGGGCCTGGTGACCCCTCCTTACCTCTGGGCAGGGCCTAAGTCTGTCCTTCAGGGAACCCTGACATTATCTGTTTGCTCAGTTGGTGGTGGAGGTGGGTAGCTGTGCAAATTCCCTCAGCAGCAGCTGTGCGTATGGTGACAGGCAGATTTTATCTGGGCCTGCTACAGAGTGCACTGGGACTCACTCTGCAGACAGCCCATGTGTTTTGTTTTTTTTTCCCTCCAGTTTGTTTATATGATGAATGACATTTTCTGTCTTTCACATGTCCAACCATCCCTGCATTTTTGAAATGAAGCATACTTGCTCGTGGTGGATGATATTTTTATATCTTGTTTTATGCAGTTTGCCAGAATTTCATTGAGAATTTTGCATAAATATTCATGAGTGAAGTTGTTCTGTAATTCTTCTTCTTTGTTCTGTCTTTGAGTGGCTTGAGTATTAGATTAATTGTAGCCTCATAAAAAGAGTTGGGTAATAGTCTATCAGTTTCTTCTGTGTGGAACAGTTTGAGGAGTACTGGTAATAGATCTTCTTTGATTGTGGTAGAATTCTGCACTGAAACCATCTATAACTGCCCCTTTTTTTTTTAACCTGGGAGTTTTTTAATGACAACTTCAATTTCCTTTAGGCTTATAGGTCTATTTAGGTATTTAATCTGATCTTGATTTAATTTTGGTAAATGCTACTTGTCCAAAATGCTGTCTATTTTTTATAGGCTTTCCATTTTTGTGGAGTATAGATTTTCAAAATATGATCTGATAATACACTGGATTTCCTGGGAGTCTGTTGTTATATCCCCCTTTTCATTTCTAATTTCATTGATTTGTATATTCTCTCTCTGCTTTTGGTTAGTTTGGGTAAGGCATTATCTATTTTTTGACTTTCTGAAAATCCAACTCTTTGATTCATTATTTCATTTTATTATTATTTTTGTTTCAATTGTATTGATTTCAGCTCTAAGTTTGATTATTTGCTGCCATCTACTCCTATGTGTTTTTGCTTCTAATTGTTCTTAGGCTTTTAGCTATGCTATAAGTTCTCTAGAGTAGGCTTTGTTAATTTTTAAATATAGCCATTTAGTGCTATGAATTTTCTTCTTAATACTGCTTTCACTGTGTCCTAGAAGTTTGGTTACATTTTGGATTCATGATCTTTAAATCAAGGAAGTCTTTGATTTTTTTCTTAATTTCTTTCTTGACCCAGAGGTGGTTCAGTTAATTGATATTTAGTTTCCATGAGTTGGTAGGCTTTCTGTGACTTTTGATGTTGTTGAACTCTAACTTTAGAGACCCTTGTGGTCTCATATGATACAAGGAATTATTTCCAGTTTTTATTTCTATTGATATGACCCAGCATGTGGTCAATTTTAGAGAAAATGCCATGTGGTGCTGAGAGATATGTATCTTCCTTTGTGTTTGGGTGGAAACATCTGTATATGTTTATTATGTCCATATGTGTCCTCACATCTATTAGACCCTTATTTCTCTGTTGAGTGCATGGTTGACCTATTTAAGTATGTTTCAAGTAATGGACTGCAAATAGGCAGCCCATGCATCAAGGATAGATCCTGACCCACTGCCAGGGTTCCCAAACAGAACAGGCTACACAACTGTCTTCCAAATGCAGAGAGCCTAGTTTGGTTATATACATGCTCTGCAGCTATTGCTTTAAAGGTTGTGAGTTTCCATAAACTTGGTTCAGTTTTCTATGTAGATTTCCTCATTATGTTTTTGAACTTCCTTGTTCAAATAAGCCCTATTCCCTCTCTTTGACTGGACTCCTGCATCTCTGTCTGGTGCTTGACTGTGAATCTCTGAATCTACTTCCATCAATTAGTGATGGACAGGGTGTTCACTAATCTGATTAAAAGGGAAGGCCAGCTCAGGCACTCTCTCCATAATTACTAGTAGTCTAAACTGGGGTCTTGCTTGTGGTTTCCTCGCCCTAGCACCAGATTTTTACCAAACTTCACAATGTCTCCCTTCCCCCAGTTCAACCTTCTTGGCCCCTCTTATTCTTATCCCTCCTCCTCTTTTCTCTACTTGACCCCATGCTACCAGTTTATTCAGGAAATCTCACCTATTTCACCTTTCTATAGAGATCTATGCATCCCTCTTAGGGTTTTCCTTGTTACCTTGTTTCTCTGGAGCTGTGGGTTTCAGTCTGGTTATCTTTTGCTTTATATCTAATATCCACTTATAAGTGAGTACATTGTGTTTGTCTTTCTGGGTCTGGCTTACCTCACTTAAGTTATTTATTTTTTTAGATCCATCTATTCCTCCCTTGAAAAGCATCTATGTTGTTCCCAGGATCTGGCTATTAAGAATAATGCTGTTATGAACATTCCTGAGCAAGTGTTCTTGTGTTATATTTGGATATCCCTTGTGTATATCACCAAGAGTTGTGGTAAATGATTTCTGACCCCATTCAGGACAGAGATCTGGCCTGCCCATGGAGATTTTAGCCACCCAAAATGACTCAGAGGCTTATATTAATTTCATACTCTTTGGCCTATGTGTCAGGCACATTAGTAGCTAGCTCTTTCATCTTAATTCAACCCATTTCTATTAATCTACCTGCCACATGGCGAAATGGCCCGTAGCTCACCTGGGTCCCACATGCTTCTTCTTTGGTGGATGGATGGAGTCTTACTTAAATACACCCTCCTTCTACCTGTCTCTCCTCTGATTTCTTTACATACTTCTACAGTGTTCCACACAGGCCAAGACAGCTTCTTTATTTACATAATGATGTTCACTGCATACAGAGAACAGTCCCACCACAAATATTGATATCATTGTTTTGTGAGGTAGATTGTTTCTCAGTTTTCTGAGAAGTCACTATTCCAATTTCCAAAGAGGCTGTAAAAGTTTGTACTCACACCAGCAGTGGAAGAATGTTTCCCTTGCTCTACATTCTATTCAACATAAGCTGTCACTGGTGTTATCAAACTTACTCATTCTGACAGGTGTAAGATGGTATCTAAGAATCATTTTCATTTCCATTTCCCTGATGGTTAAAGATGTTGAACAATTCTTTATATGTCTTTCAGCCATTTGAGATTCTTTCATTGAAAATTATGTTTAGAATTTTGCTCTACTTTTTAATTAGACTATTTGGTACCTTGATGTCTAAGTTTTAAAGCCCTTTATGTGTTTTGGAGATAGCCCTCTGTTGGATGTGATGTTAGTAAATAGCTTTTCTTATTTTGTAGGTGGTTATTTTGTCTTATACATAATAAGTATATGTGACCTTAAAAATCCAACAAGTGAAATCCTATAGTTGATAAATAGTTTCAGTAATGTGGTGAGATACATATTTCACTCAAAACAATCTATAGCTCTCCTACATACAAATGATAAATTGGCCAACAAAGACATAAGGGAAACCTCATAATTCTTAATAGCCATAAGTAATATAAAATACCTTTGGGTAACTCTAACCAAGCATGTCCTGTATGACAAGAACTTTAAGACTCTGAAAAAGAAGTTAAAGAAGATATCAGAGAATGGAAAGTTCTCTCATGCTTATGTATAGGTAGGACCAACATAATAAAAGTGACAATCATACCAAAAGCAATCTACAGATTCAATGCAATCCTCATCAAAATTCCACCACAATTCTTCAGATATCAAAAGAATAATACTCACCTTCATATGGAAAAAAATAGAAAACCCAGCACAGAAAAAAAATAATCATGTATAATAAAGAAACTTCTGCAGGCCTAACCATCCTTGACTGCAAGCTCTAATACACAAATATAGTAATAAAATTAGCTTAATATTGGCATAAAAAACAGACACATGGATCAATGGAAACAAAATGAAGACCCTGCCATTAAACCACACAACTCTGAACACCTGAATTTTGGCAAAAAAAGTCAAAAATGCGCAATAGGAAAAAAGTCTTCAACAAATGGTGCTGGCATAACTAAATATTGCCATGTAGAAGAACGCAAATAGACCTATATCTATCACCCTGCACAGAACTCAATTTCAAGTGGATCAAATACTTCAACATAAATCCAGTTATACTTAACCTGATGGAAGGAAAAATGGGATGTAGCTTTGAACCATTAGCACAGGAGACAACTTCTTAATATAAATCCAGTAGCACAGACACTGGGAACAATAATCAATAAATGGGACCTCCTTAAATGGAAAGATTCTGTGTAGCAAAAAACATAGCAAATGAACACATAGTTTACTAAGGGTAATCAAGAGTCCAGAGAGGTCTAAGAAGTGTTGATCAGCATTGGTCAAGCCTTCAAACAACATTTGATATTGGGGAGAGCCACTCAATAACTGATTCAGGTCTGAGTATTATATTTTTCACCTTGGTTATCAAACTTGTCCAAGACATACTTGTCATAAATCTTGTGTTCAGCAGATGTGGTGATTTCTCTATTAAACCCTTTCAGAACTCTGCTTCAGTGGGCAAAGCTGTCTGAAACAAAGTAAAGAGAAACAGCATCATTGAAAAAGAAATCATTATGCATATTCCTGTGGTTCTGTGTTTCACTTCATATTTACTGTTACCTGACATATGTATGTCTTTGGAATTTTGAGATATGAGGTAGTTGTGCTACATCAGCTGTTGTTCCTAGCATAGTTGCAGTGGTTTTTTTTTTTTTTTTTTTGGGGGGGGGGTTACAAATTGGAACATTATTAAGACAACTAAACACATACAAGTATTGATATTCTATATTCCAACCTCAGTTATGGACATTTAGAGCACAAATTATGCTTACTCACGTTTATGCTTCTAGTGGCCCATAGCCTGGTACTTTAATAAATAAACAATTGCTGGCCGCCGCAGCAGCAGCCGCCGGAGCCGAGATGCCTAAAGGAGTTAGAAAGGGAGGCCACAAAGGCCGGGTGAGGCAGTATACAAGCCCGGAGGAGATCGATGCCCAGCTGCAGGCTGAGAAGCAGAAGGCCAGCGAAGAAGATGAACAAGAAGAAAGCGGAGATGGGGCTTCAGGTGACCCCAAAAAGGAGAAGAAGTCTCTAGACTCAGATGAAAGTGATGATGAAGATGATGACTACCAGCAAAAGCGAAAAGGTGTGGAAGGGCTCATTGACATTGAGAACCCCAACCGGGTGGCACAGACAACTAAGAAGGTCACACAACTGGATCTGGATGGGCCAAAGGAGCTTTCAAGGAGAGAACGAGAAGAAATTGAGAAGCAGAAAGCAAAAGAGCGCTACATGAAGATGCATTTGGCTGGGAAGACAGAGCAGGCCAAGGCTGATCTTGCCCGGCTGGCAATCATCCGGAAACAGCGGGAGGAGGCAGCAAGAAAGAAAGAGGAGGAGAGGAAAGCGAAAGATGATGCAACTTTGTCAGGAAAACGAATGCAGTCACTCTCCCTGAATAAGTAAGCTGGCCTGTGGGAGGAGATGCCAGGGAACTGGGCCGTGCCTCCAGGACCTCTGCCGTGTCTCACCCACCCTGTGCCCTGGCGCCGCTGCAGCAGCCCCTCATGGCCAGGAGCCCCCAAGGCCAGGGGCCTCCTCTTCATCTTGGCACAGAAGTTGTTCAAGGGGTGTGGGGGGGCTGGGGGGAGGGGCAGCTGCTATCTTTGAGACAGAAAGATGCAGGACAGCATTTCATACATAACCATTTGAATGTTTTTGCTGTTTTTAGAATTTGGAACCCTGGTTGAGGGGTGCCTAGGAAGTTGGGTAGAGACTCCATTTGTCTAGTAGATTGCACGTTGGGGGGGGGGGGGT
>PVIH01027956.1:0-16007 GCA_004025045.1 Sigmodon hispidus | reverse complement strand
CATCAGAATAACGCCTGACTATTCAATGGAAATGATGAAAGCTAGAAGGGCTTGGTCAGAAGTTATACAGACGCTAAAACAGCATGGCTGCCAAACTAGAATACTATACCCTGCAAAATTATCAATCACCATAGATGGAGTAAACAAGGTATTTCAGGACAAAGTCAGACTGAAAGAATATCTATCTACCAATCCAGCAATACAGAGAGTATTAGAGTAAAACTACAACCTAAGGACCCCAGATACATCCACAAAATCACAAACAATAAATAAGTCCACAGAAGAATACCCTAGAGAAAGGAAATACAAACAAGTTACCACCAAAAATGGCAGGAAATATGAATCAATGGTCACGAATTTCCCTTAATATCAATGAACTCAACTCTCTTATAAAACGTCACACACTAACAAGATGGATACAACAACAGAAGCCATCCTTCTGTTGCCTACAAGAAACACACCTCCACTGCAAAGACAGACACAGGCTTAGAATAAAGGGTGGGGGAAAGATTTTCCAGTCAAATGGTACGAAGAAACAAGCAGGGGTTGCAATCCTAATAACTAACAAAGTAGACTTTAAGCTAAAAGCAATAAAAAGGGACCAAGAGGGTTACTACTTATTCATCACAGGAAAAATTGGTCAAGAGGAGATTTCAATCTTAAATATTTATGCCCCTAATATAGGGGCACCTACATATGTAAAAGAAACACTGCTAAAGCTCAAATCCCACATCAATTCTTACACCCTAATAGTGGAAGACTTCAATACCCCACTTTCAGCCTTGGATAGATCAACCAGACAGAGCCTCAACAGAGAAATAAGGAGTCTAAATGAGGTAATGATGCAAATGAATTTCATAGATATCTACAGAACCTTCCACCCAAAGGCAAAGGAATATACATATTTCTCAGCTCCACATGGAACTTTCTCCAAAATTGAGCACATAATTGATCATAAAGCAAATATCAGAACAGATACAAAAAAGTGGAAATAATCTCTTGTAACATATCGGACCACCAGGGCCTAAAGTTAGAGTTCAACAACATCAAAACCCAAAGAAAGCATACCAACTCATGGAAACTAAACATCAATCAGCTGAACCATCTCTGGGTCAAGGAAGAAATTAAGAAAGAAATCAAAGTCTTCCTAGAATTCAATGAAAATGAATCTACAATGTATCCAAACTTGTGGGACACAATGAAAGCAGTCTTAAGAGGAAAATTCATAGCGCTAGATGCCTATATGGAAAACCTTGAGAAATCCCACACTAGAGACCTAACAGCTCAGCTGAAAGCCTTAGAACAATTAGAAGCGAACTCACCTAGAAGGAGTAGAGGGCAGGAAATAATCAAACTTAGAGCTGAAATCAATACAATTGAAACAAAAAGAACAATACAAAGAATCAACAAATTTAAGATTTGGTTCTTTGAGAAAGTTAACAAGATAGATAAGCCCTTAGCCAAACTAATCAAAAAACAGAGAGAGAGTGTCCAAATCAACAAAATCAGAAATGAAAAGGGGGACATAACAACAGACACCCAGGAAATACAGAGAATTATCAGGTCATATTTTGAAAATCTGTATTCCTCAAAAATGGAAAATCTAGAAGAAATGGACAGCTTTCTGGACAGGCACCATCTACCAAAATTAAATGAAGATCAGATTAATTATTTAAACAGGCCTATAACCCTTAAGGAAATTGAAGCTGTCATTAAAAACCTACCCCCCCCCAAAAAAAAAGCCCTGGTCCAGATGGATTCAATGCTGAATTCTACCAGACATTCAAAGAAGAATTTTTACCATTACTCCTCATACTATTTCACACAGTAGAAACTGAAGGAATATTGCCGAATTTCTTTTATGAGACCAAAATCACCCTAATACCCAAGCCACTCAAAGACACAACAAAGAAGGAGAATTACAGACCAATTTCCCTCATGAATATTGATGCGAAAATTCTCAACAAAATTTTGGCAAACCGTATACAACAATGCATAAAAGATATTGTCCAACATGACCAAGTAGGCTTCATCCCAGAAATGCAGGGCTGGTTCAACATACGAAAAACTGTAAATGTTATCCATCATATAAACAAACTAAAGGAACAAACCCCCATGATCATATCCTTAGATGCGGAAAAAGCCTTTGACAAAATCCAACACTCCTTTATGATTAAAGCCCTGGAGAGATCACGAATACAGGGAGAATACCTAAATATAATTAAGGCAATTTAGAAGAAGCCAACAGCCAGTATCAAACTTAATGGAGAAAAACCCAAAGCAATCCCACTAAAGTCAGGAACTAGACAAGGATGTCATCTCTCCCCTTATCTATTCAATATATTTCTCGAAGTTTTAGCTAAAGCAATAAGGGAACGAAAAGAGATTAAAGGGATACAAATAGGAAAAGAAGAAGTGAAGCTATCTCTATTTGCAGATGGTATGATTGTATGCTTACTTATGTGACCCACAAAATTCTTCCAAGGAACTGCTACAGCTGATAAACACCTTCAGCAATGTAGAAGGATACAAAATAAACTCAAAGAAATCAGTAGTCCTTCTATACACTAAAGGTAGAGGAGCTGAAAAAGAAATAAGGGAAACATTACCCTTCATATTAGCTGCAAATAGTATTAAATACCTTGGAGTAACTATAACCAAAGAAGTAACAGACCTGTTTGACAAAAATTTTAAATCATTGAAGAAAGAAATTGAAGAGGATATCAGAAAATGGAAAGCTCTCCCATGTTCCTGGATTGGTAGGATCAACATAGTAAAAATGGCAATTCTAACAAGGCAATCTACAGATTCAATGCACAGCCTATCAAAATCCCAACACAATATTTTTTGCACCTTGAAAGAACAATACTCTATTTCATTTGGAATAACAGGAAAGCCAGGATTGCCAAAAAAATTTTACTCAACAAAAGAACATCAGGAGGCATCACCATCCCTGACTTCAAGCTGTACTATAGAGCTACAGTAATAAAAACAGCCTGGTACTGGCATAAAAACAGACTTGTGGACCCATGGAATACAATTGAGGATCCAGACATTAACCCAAAATCCTATGAACACCTGATTTTTGACAAAGAAGCCCAAAACATTCAATGAAAAAAAGATAGTATATTTAACATATGGTGTTGGCATAACTGGAAGGAAGTGTGTAAAAAAATACAAATAGATCCGAGCCTGTCACCCTGCACAAAACTCAAATCCAAGTGGATCAAAGACCTTAACTTAAACACAACCACTTTGAACTTGATAGAAAAGAAAATGGGAAATACACTTCTACAAATTGGCACAGGCCACCACTTCCTAAATATAACACCAGTGGCACAGGCACTAAGACCAACAATCAATAAGTGGGATCTCATGAAGCTGGGAAGCTTCTGCAAAGTCAAGGACACTGTCAGTAGGACAAAACACCAGCCTACAGAATGGGAAAAGATTTTCACCAACCCTACAAGTGATAGAGGACTGATCTCTAAGGTATATAAAGAGCTCAAGAATTTAGATCCCAAAACCTTGAATAACCTTATCAAAAAATGGGGTTCAGATCTAAAAAGGGAATTCTCAGCAGAGGAACTACGAATGGCTGAAAGGCACCTCAAAAAGTGCTCTTCATCTTTAGCCATCAGAGAAATGCAAATCAAAACAACTTTGAGATACCACCTAACACCTGTTTGATTGGCTAAGTTAAAAGGCACAGATGACAGCCTATGTTGGAGAGGATGCTGAGCAAAGGGAACACTCCTCCATTGTTGGTGGGAGTGTAAGCTTGTTCAGTCACTTTGGAATACAATATGTAGGTTTCTCAGAAAATTGAGAATCAATCTCCCCAAGGACCCAGCAATACCACTTCTGGGTGTATTCCCTAAAGAGGCACATTCACACTCCAAAGGTATTAGCTCAACTATGTTCATAGCAGCATTATTTGTAATAGCAAGAACCTGGAAACAACCTAGATGTCTCTCAACTGAAGAATGGATTAACAAACTGTGGTACATCTACACAATGGAATACTACTCAGCAGTAAGAAAAAATTATATCCTCAAATTCACAGGCAAATGGATGGATTTGGAGAATATCCTCCTGAGCAAAGTATCACAAAGTCAGAGAGATAAGCAGGGGATGTACTCAATCACTAGTGGTCTCTAAACAAAGAAACAAGAAAAAAAGCCAAACATGCCCAAGCGGCAAACCACAACCACTGAACGGCTTGGGATCAGAAACACCCTGGACTGACCCTTGAAACCCCAGTCCAACTATAGGAACACCTGACTCACTCTTGAGGGAAGGGGGACAAAACTGGATTTGGACGGGAGTGAAGACTGATCCAAGCATTATTGGGTCAGTGTGACCATAGGACTGTCTGCTCCCTGCCCAGTGAGGGGATGGGGAGTTGCAGAGAAGAAAAATGACCAGATGTGGTGGGAGGGGGAAGAGACCTTGAATAAGGATATACAGGGATGGAAATAAAATTCAGAGGGAAAGCTGAACACAAAGAAAATATATGTGTAGCAATCTTATTTACATTTCCACCCTTGATAAGCCATGCTTATGATTCTTATCCTCTGCATAGTTATTGTTAACTCTTCTGCATTTTAAATTCTTTTTACTGTTTTTTTTGATAAATACAAAATAAAGAAGGAAAAAAAAAGAAAACATACACACACAGACACACAAAGACACACAGACACACGTGCACACACACACACTCCAAACTGTGCTAAAAACCACAGCATGTATGTGTATTCTTTTTATTCTATTTTACTTTTTATCATGAATAAAGTCTTATTTATCCATATATATCCTTGTTCAAGCTCCCTTTCCCCTCCATCCCCTTCCAGTCACTCTCTCTTCTCCACATCCCCAGTGGCCCTGCATATAAATTCTGTGGACTATGTTCTCTTAGTTTCTAGCCCTGCTTCCCTCTTACATCCTTTTTTGGGGTTCCCTAGCAGTGCCTAATATTTGGTTTTGGATCTTTGCATCTGCCCTTATCAGCTGGCAGAGTAAATATTTCTCTTAATTAACGGGCTAGGCACAAATCTGAGAATAACAGAATTGCATTAGAAGTAAGGAGATGGGGAGAACAGAGAATGTCTGGGAGGGGCAGATGGGGGAAGGGAGTTTGAAAAAGTGGGTACATGGATAAGAAAATGTGACGTTATTCAAAAAGTAAATAATCAGGAAAAAAGAAAGGAAAAAAATTCTATTTTTTAAAGGGGTTCTGTCGTGTTTGATTATATCCTAGGTCTTTGAGCCATTTAGTTTCCAGTTACTTATTATCGAGGCAGTATCAGGCATGGTGTAATCAGTATTAGACCAGTGTTTGGTTAGACTCTGCTGATGTCACTGAGCCATCATTACTCCAGTGCATCATGCAGGAACAATTGTGGATCAAAGTTTGGTTGGTGTTCCAGTTCCACCACTGGAATTCTTACCTTGTTTTAGAAAATGGCTGGTTTAGGCTTCATGTTCTCCTTTACTAAGAGTCCTCCCTAGGGTCACTGACAAAGGTTCCAGGAATTTTCCACTGCTCTAGGTTTACACCTTAAGTGCCATCTACCATACTCCAGAAGTCTCTCCCTGTTCTCTCTCAGTGTGTCCTGCTCTCTCCCATGTGATCTCTCCTGTTCCCATGCCCATTCCCAGTTTACTCACAAAATCCTTTCTATTTACCCTTTCAAAGGAGATCCATGCATCCCTGCTAAAGCCTGCTCTCTTACTTATCCTCTCTGGACCTGTAGATTGTAGTGTGATTATACTTTACTTAATAGCTACTGTCCACTTGTGAGTGCATATCATGTTTGTCTTTGTGGGTAAAGGTTGCCTCCCTTAGGATGATTTCCAGTTCCACCTATTTGACTGCAAATTTCATTAAATCATTTTTTTCTAAACAGTGAGTAATACTTCATTGTAGAAATACACCACATTTTTTTTATTCATTCTTCAGTTGCAGGACATCTAGTTTGTTTCCAGTTTCTGACTATCAGGTTTGTTTTCTGGATAAAAATTATTTAAATCTGGCTTTGTCATGAAATATTTTGTTTACTTCAATTGTGGTGATTGTTATTTTTGCTAGGTATAGTAATTTCAACTGGCATCTGTAGTCTCTTAGTGTCTGTATATAATCTTTCCAGGACATTCAAGCTTTTATTGTTTCAATTGAGAAGTCAGATGTTTTTTCTAATGGGTGAGCCTTTATAACTTACTTGGTGTATTTTATTTGCAGCTCTTAATATTCTTCTTTATTCTGTTTGTTTAGTAGTTTGATTATTATGTGGAAACTGGTCTTCTGAATGGGGTCTAGTATATTTGGTGTTCTTTAAACTTCATGTATGTTCTTTAGCATTTTCTTCTGTAGATTAAGAGAGTTTTCTTTTATGATCTTGTTGAATATATGCCTTTGAGATTGTATTCTTTCAATGCCTTGAACTGGTATTCAGGTCTTGCTCTTATAAAACTACTAGATTCTGGAGGTGACAAATTGTTTATATATTTTGTTATATGTATTGTTTTACTGGTGTCTACCCATCTCTTCCTTCAACTAATGCATTTGTTGTTGTTTCAAGGAGCCTTTCTTGGTCCAATCTGAGCCATTGGTACATTTGGCAATAGTAAATTCTGTTGCAGAGAGCTACTCTTAGTCCAATATGAGTTGGTTGATGCTATGTCTCTGGGTCCTTCTCTTAACTCCATAGGGGCTGGAAAATGCTGTGTCTTAAGAAGCTGCTGATGTGGCAGAGTAATGGGTGAGTTTGGGGATGGAATAAGTCTTTTAGATTGTTTGGTCTATCAAAATAAGTTGTTAATAGGGTATTGCAGACTTCAAGAATCTTCCTTTTGTGCCTATGATTGTGGTAGCAATAGATGATGGAGGCATGGATTGTGTCCCATGGCCTAGGTCTCAGAGACTAGGCTTTCCTGCTGGGCTGGCTGTAGTGTCACTCAACTCTTGATCCAATAAGCTGGTCAACTCTGTGTTTTAGGAAGCTTATGAGGCCTCAGGGTAATGGGTGAGTTTGGAAGATGGAGTAAGTCTTGTAGATTGTAGGCTTTGACAAACTGGGGTATTAGTGGGGGATAGCAGCACACAGGAGCCTTCCCTGTTTGCCTTCCATTGAGACTGTATTATATTTTTAATATTTTTAACCATTTTGCTTGTGTCCGAAGCCTTAAACTCATGGTTTTCACAATAAAACTAGTTCTTAAACATATATTTGAATATATTACCTCTGTATTCTTCACATTTAAAATACTATATGCTAGATTCCTTTTGTTTTAATTACTTTGTGATCAAATTATTTAAGTTGTGCCAGAATTACATACTATTCTTTTTGACATCTGCTATCATTGTTACAAACCAGTAACTGTCCTTGTAAGTCATTACAAAGTGACAAGATTTATTCAGTTAGAAATGACTAGATGAGTTTGAGTATCAAGGAAGTGACCGGTTCTCCTCATGTGGTAATGGTATACCAGCTGATCAACTCTGATGTGTACCTCTGACCCACCGTTATAGTTAGTACTAACCATTGGCAAATGAAGATCATGTAGGAGTCACATTCACATATAATGCATGAGAATTAAGAGCGTGGATTTATTTTTGTTCACTTAAAGTTTTCAGTGTATCTGGACTCCTGTGTTGTGGATAAATGACACAGAGTCTTATGAAGGGAATGATTTTCCTCTACATTTAACAAAAATTCAACAGTATTTTCTTTTTCTTATAGAGAAATACACTGTGTTGGATAGTTTTCCTAAGATTCACTAAGTAGAGATGTAGGATATATAGACCCAACAAGCTTCTAAAGGCCTGGGAGCTAGCATCAGTCACATAAAACTGGTTAGAATCAATGCCTGAAAGCTCATGCTCATAGCACTTTCTCAAAGCAATGAGAGCCCCTGTAGGGAAACCTTCCTTATAAGACTGCCTGGGGACTACCTGGTGGGCTTTAAAACAGAGGCAGTGTCCTAATGTGAGATGACCTGAACCAATTTAATGACCATGCTGCAACAGTAGATAACATCAAAGCACAGCATTTCTCCCTGGTTTTGTGTAGAATATAAGGCTCGATACTTCCTGAATAAATTAAGCTTGCCTGTTTTAACTTGCACCCAGAGACTGACTGTTTTCTGTTTGTGCATTCCCTAAGGGAAAGTATCAGTGTTCAGAAAAGGCAAATCTTTCCATGTCTTCTAATGAATCCCTTCTCCTAAGAAGCCTTTTCTACTAATTGGATATTGGAGAAAATGTCAGTTTACGATTCAAATCAGGGTCCTAAATAAAGGGAATTGAGGGAAGGAACTCAAGTAGATCATGAACCAGGAGTCAGAAACTGAAGCAGAAGTCATGAGGGAATGGTTCTTACTACATTACTCCCCATGGTTTGCTGAACCTCATTTCTTACATCACCCAAGATCACCTGCCATAGTGTGGTACTTTTGACATTGGGAAAAACATTTTTACATTCATCATTACTCAAGACAATACTCCAGAGACTTTTCCAGAGGTTAATCTGAAGGATATATCTTCTCAATTTAAGTTTCCTCTTCCCAGATAATTCTAGTTTTTGTCAATTCAACCATAATTAACCAGGACAAAAGTCTTTCCTTAGACCATAATCACAAGCTATCTTGAACTCCATATTCCATTTCTGAGGCATAAAACTTTTTATTTACTCTAGTTTTTGCACAGAACTATTAGCTTTCTACCTGTAAGATACAGATTTCTCCTTTCAAAACTATGTGTATTTGTTGATGTTTGTTCTACACATAAGCACATATGCATGTGGAAGTTTACAAAGGACAGAAGGGACCTCCATCTGTACTTATAGGCAATAGTGATCATTGTAGCATGGGTGTTAATTTCTAAATCTGAGTCCTCTCGAAAAATAGCAAACACTCTCAACTAATGAATCATCTATCAAGTCTCAGAAAGATTTTCCTACTTTCAAAATGTTTTAAAATCAATTCCCTGAGAGAACTGATGAGATGACTTAACGATTAAAGATCCTGCTATCAAGAAAAACACTTGAGTTTTCCCAGGACAAACATGGTAGTTGAGAATTGACTCATGCAAGTTGTGTTCTTTTTTCAGTTGTGTGCCATGAAATGAACATAGGTATACACATATACAAACGAATAATATATAAACAAACAAATAAAAAAGTAAATAAATAAATAAAATTATAGGAGTAATAATTGCTCAATTAAATATTTTATATATATAATTTGTAAAAATGTAATTAGTTGAAATTTGCCTGTAAAATATCAGTAGTCACAATACATCAGGAACACAACCCTCAGTTACCAACTTCCTCAACACATATTTTCCTATAACAATTATTCTTAATATTTATCACTTTCAAATTTTCATGATAAACATTTTAGATATGCCTTTCTAATATGTTTATTTAATTGATACTACAGAAACAACTTCAATAAAGTATAGGAAAGGATTCTAAGTTTTATATTTAACATTCATAAGAATTTAGTTATTTCTCTGTAAAATTGATGTAAGTGGAGAAAAATTAAAATTATACAACTAATAGGGAATGATTATGTACATGTCTATATTTGCAATACTAGTGTTACTGCAGTACAGCATTTAGTGTCTAGTTTCATACAATTTGACAAGTTTTTAAATTATTTTCTATTTTATCTTTTTCTATTAAGCACTAGTTTCTGTTTTACTCTTGTCAACCATGACACAGAAAATTTATGTGGTTGTTGCAATCATAAGAACCATTTGACTCCTCCCCCATCTATACTGTATTCCTAACCATGGTCTTTGCATATAGCTCTCTAGGGAAAACCAATGCTTGCTAGTCTGATAAAAGCTCAGTTTGCCTTCTGTAATGACTGATCAGTCTCTCAGGGTTGTCTTCTCAAAATGAAGTTACCCGTTCTGCTGTTGGTGCTGCTGTTGTTCAAGATTCCTGGTAAGGACAGAAGGAAGAGAGAAAGGAAAAGTGTCATGGAGGATGAGTCCTGGGTCACTCTGCTGGTCACATGTATTCTGTCCATGTATGAAAAGACAGAGGGGTCTTATCCTCCAGAATGGTGCTTGTGAAGTTTATATCAAAAGAAGGAAATTTCAGATAGGAGAGAATCTGTTTTCCTTCTCTATAATGAAAATGGAGACATAGAAGAAATGTGGTAATATAATGTATGTCTTGAAGGTAGCCCCTTAGGGCTTTCAATTCACTTCATTTGTCAATAAGAGAAATTTATTGTATAAATAACTGTATGTAAATATAAATATCTTATTTAAAATAAGTATCAAAAATAATACATAATGATTGTTCATAAAGTGTTTACTTAACTTTGTACTACTCTGTCTTTATTTCAGCTTACAGAGGTGATGTTATCATGACACAAACTCCAACCTCCCTGCCTGTCAGCCTTGGAGATCAAGCTTCCATCTCTTGCAGATCTAGCCAGAGCCTTGTATATAGTGATGGAAATACCTATTTGTACTGGTACCTACAGAAGCCAGGGCAATCTCCACAGCTCTTGATATACCTGGTTTCCAATCGAGTTTCTGGAGTCCCAGACAGGTTCAGTGGCAGTGGGTCAGGCACAGATTTCACACTCAAGATCAGCAGAGTGGAGCCTGAAGATTTAGAAGTATATTATTGTCTCCAAGCTACACATGTTCCTCGCACAGTGATTCAGACCCTCACAAAAACACCCTTGCTTGGGGTGGCTCAACTGTCAAATATGTTACTTATCTGTGAGAGACACAGAGAGATGAAGCACTTGAGATTATTGCTTGCAGCTGAGGGACTTGGAGCATGAGCACCTGCCTTGGCTACACATCAAGGGTCATACATCTTAGTTCTCTTCAGCTGCAATAACAATAAAATTGTCCCAGAAGAATGGTGAACAGCTGCTCTCTCAGAAACAATGAATGATGGTCTAAAGCTGAGTGAAAACTCATTTTTACCCTACAGCCCTTGTCTGCCTTCATCATCCAAAATTATCCAGTAAATCAGACAGAAAACTGAGACAATATTCCTTTGTTAAGCTATCCTCTTTATATTTAATTATTTCATTTGTTGGATTTTATGATTTAACTTAAATTTTATTTTATTTATTAATGTAAGCATTGCATATTCTACTCCATTATGGTTTCTTATGTGTTTAAAATATGGTCATTGACACCCTAAGTTCAGACCTTATTTTATTCAAACAATGTTTTATTTCTGATCGACAAATGACATTTTTAAAATCTTCATTCAGCTGTTGTTAGTATTTTGACTCTTGTTTTATTTCAAATTACATGCACATAGACATACCTTTTGGGTTTTTTTTTATATTTTCCTCCCATTGTTCCAATTTGATTGTGTTTTGCTTTTTTTTAATTTGCAGTTTCATTCTAGGAGATACACAGCACTTTTGTGGTGTACTATTCTAGGCAATGACAAAAGAAAAAGGAAAAGCAAAGAATAACCTCAATCTCATTACTAGAGTACAGATAAATCCTAGTTGGAAGACATGCTAAAAAATAACCACATGAAGATACCAACACTTGGCCATGGTGGCACAATTCTGTAATCCTAGGTCTTGGGAGGCTGAGGCAGGGGCATGGCAAGTTCTAGGACAGTGGGAGATTTATAAATAAATGAACAACTGGCCAATCCTTATCAAGGATATCTAAATCATGAAAGACAAGCTAAGAATGAAGAATTGTTACAGAATAGAAGAAATTCAGACATAACAATTACATGCAGAAAAGATCTGGAATTGAATGTGGAGTAGAAAAACATACATCAGAGAAAGCATTGATGCAATTCAAATAAAGACTGTAGAAATAGAACTATACAAATACCAATGTCCACAGTGTTAGTTTGTGTTAACCTTACTGTAAGCTCCATGAGAAGTATGCAGGTGATCACTGAGTACTACTACAAATTTTCTGGGAGTCTAAAAATACTTCAGAGAAGGAAGTTTTAAAATGTAGGAAATATAACTAAGTTGTGTAGCTGTCTTTTGCCACAGTCAGCATTCCACACCACACCTCTCTTTAAAACCCTCCAACTTTTCTTCATCTCTCTCTAAAATGTAGGCCAGGCTCCTCATGTGACACAATGGCCCTTCATACTCCATCCATTTCCTACCTGAGGTTTTTTTTGTCACTTTTACTATTCTAGTACCTTCAGAGTACATGGTCTCCCCCACTTCTATGCCTTTGCACATGTCACTCATAATATCTGAAATTTCCTCATATTCTTCCCACCTGGCCTCACCCAACTCCTGCACCAACTCTGGAAATTCTCCTTTGACTTGTTCAGCATACACCAGATATCTCCTCTGTTCTTACCTGTATCTCTCTGTACATGCTAAAGCATTTGTAATATTTTCCATTGCTTTTTCTCCTTGAACTTTGAAATCCTCAAGGAAATAAGCCAAACTGAGCCTCAGCAGGTAGCTGACAACATCCACTACATATGTTCTGACAAATAGTAGATTTTGCAGAGCAGTCTTTCCAAGGGGTTCATTCCCATGGAATTTATAGCACTGAAAGTTCCATTACAGGCTGTTCTGGGTTAAGGAGCAGAAGCCGTGCTTTACAAAGGGCTGAGAGAAATAAGAAGAAAGAGCAGAACTCCTTCCATGGAGGCTTCATTAGGGTATGCAGCAGCACTACTGAAGTGCCACTGCCAATGCAGAGGTAAAAAAGTCGGTCAAAGTTTGGTATCTGTTGCAGAGGTTAAAAGTTAATGGTGTGGTGAAGATGGGTAGTGAGTTCAAAGAAATAATCAGAGCCATGTTAAAGAGCCCAGATTTCATTATGTTGGAAACAGAAGTTATGGAGATATTTAGAATAAGAAAGTGACATGACCAGAATGACCAGACTCGTGTTTTTAGAATGGTTTGGAAAAGTTAAGGCTAAAAGCAAAAAATTAGTTTAAGGCCCACTAAGAGTGGATGGAGACATTGAGAACTAATGATTTTCTTTGGTTTATAAAGAGTTTTCTGCTTTTGGAGAAAGACACAGTTTGGATAAACTAAGTGTTTGGCCACTGAAGACTTTTGGCTCTATAGAGGAATTTTGTGGTCTTGCAGTTGAGACCAAGGCATTTGGAAGAAGAGCAGTATAATAGATGGAGATTTCACCTGAAAAAGTGCTCATCATCTTTAGCTATCAGAGAAATGCAAATCAAAATAACTTTGAGATGCCACTTGACACCTGTTAGATTGGCTAAGATAAAAGACACAGAGGACAGCCTATGCTGGAGAGGATGGAGAACAAGGGGAACACTCCTCCATTGTTGGTGGGAGTGTGAGCTTGATCAGCCACTTTGGAATGCAGTATGGAGGTTTCTCAGAAAATTGAGAATCAATCTCCCCAAGGACCCAGCAATACCACTTCTGGGTGCAAAACCTGAAGAGGCACATTCACACTCCAAAGTTATTAGCTCAACTATGTTCATAGCAGCATTATTTGTAATAGCAAGAACCTGGAAACTTTCTAGATGCCCCTCAACTGAAGAACGGATTAACAAACTGTGGTACATCTACACAATGAAGTACTACCCAGCAGTAAGAAAAAATGATATCATAAAATTTGCAGGCAAATGGATGGATTTGGAGAATATCCTCCTGAACGAGGTATCACAAACCCAGAAAGATAAGCAGGGGATATACTCACTCATTAGTGGACTCTAAACAATCAAACAAGAAAAAAGCAAAACATTCCCAAGCTGTAAACCACAACCACTGAACAGCTTGGGATCAGAAACACCCTCCACTTATCTCTTGAATCCCACTCCCCGTAGAGGAATACCTGACTCAGTCTTGAGGTTGTGGGAGGAAAACTGGATCTGCCAGGTGTGGTGGCTGAACTAAGCAATATTGGGACAGTGGGACCTTGGGGCTGCCTGCTGCCTGTGCAGGGAGGCAATCGGGAGTTGTGGAGAAGAGAGAATGACCTGATGTGGTGGGAGGGGGAAGGGACCTTGAATAAGGATATACAAGGATAGAAAGTGTGACTTCTTTGTTCATAATAATAAAATTTAAAAAAAAAAGATTAAAGGACAACTTACTTTTAGAATTATTCTGAGATCATTTCTAAAGAAAATCAGATCATAAGAGATCTACTGTTATTGACAGAGTAATTCCTTAGTTATTTTATTATACTAAGGCATTGTGGAGAGCTGGTGAAATGTACAAGACTGGATCTGGTAGGAACATCAATTCCCTACACAGGGGTTCTATTCTTTAGTTATGTATCTTGCCCTGTGTCTTTTGTATCATGGGCTGAGACTTTTAAATTTTTTTTAACATCTAGAGTGTTTATTAGTATACGATCTACTTGTGTGTTCCCTTCTTTTCATTTTGCACTAGAAAAATCAGATTTAAAAATGTATTCAAATATCAGACAACATTTTCCTCTTTTTGTCTAAATAAAAGAAAATATTTTATCTCTTAGATAGTTTATTCACAACAATGAAGGTCTTTTTACAATATTTTCCATAATGTCCAGCTCGGTATAGTTGTCAGTTTTAGGATTAAATATTTCTAAATTTACACTTCTATAAAATAATTGTTTTAGTTTTATATAAACACAGCAATCAGATGTCATGAATGTTTTATAGTCAAATCTGATCTTTGGGTGGTATTTTTTAGATTAGAGACATTATAACAATCCAAGACAATTCATCCTTGATCCCCCCATCAACTTCTTGGAGACCTCAAAAGTCACTGCTAAGAATGGTAATGGTTTACTGTAAAAAAGTTAAACATTACCGGTGCTCTCTGCGGCGTCCCAGCGCACTCTGGAGCAGGAACAGCTGAACTCTGCACCTGGCCACACACACAGCTCCTGCTGCTGAGGGAATCTGCAAGGATCCCTACTGCGACCCCGAACTGAGTGAACTGGGCAAACCAACTGCAGGGGTCTCTGAGGGGCAGATTCGAACCCTGACCAGAGGTGAGGAGGGTTCGGCAGGCCTCAGCGCCTGTATCCTGGCCTGGGAGGGAGAGTTGACCTCACATTGCTTCCGGTTCCGCCACCGGGACCAGTGCTCTCTGCAGCGTCCCAGCACACTCTGGAGCAGGAGCAGCTGAACTCTGCACCTGGCCACACCCACAGCTGCTGCTGAGGGAATCTGCGAGGCTACCCACTAAGACCTTGAACTAAGCGAACCAACAACTGCAGGGGTCTCTGAAAGACAAAATCAAACCCTGACCAGAGAGGTGACAGGAGACACACAAACCAAAGTGCCACAACTGACCAGGACCCATCTAATCGTGAACCACTGAAGCCATGGGCAAACGTCAGTGCAAGAAATTACATAATAATACAAAGGGCAATATGGTAACTCCAGAAGAGAGTGGCCTACTAACTCATGGAAACTAAACATCAATCAGCTGAACCATCTCTGGGTCAAGGAAGAAATCAAGAAAGAAATCAAAGTCTTCCTAGAATTCAATGAAAATGAATCTACAATGTATCCAAACTTGTGGGACACAATGAAAGCAGTCTTAAGAGGAAAATTCATAGCGCTAGACGCCTATATGAAAAACCTTGAGAAATCCCACACTAGAGACCTAGCAGTGCAGCTGAAAGCCTTAGAACAATTAGAAGCGAACTCACCTAGGAGGAGTAGGTGGCAGGAAATAATCAAACTTAGAGCTGAAATCAATGCAATTGAAACAAAAAGAACAATACAAAGAATCAACGAATCTAAGAGTTGGTTCTTTGAGAAAGTTAACAAGATAGATAAGCCCTTAGCCAAACTAATCAAGAAACAGAGAGAAAGTGTCCAAATCAACAAAATCATAAATCAAAAGGGGGACATAACAACAGACCCCCAGGAAATACAGAGAATTATCAGGTCATATTTTGAAAATCTGTATTCCACAAAAATGGAAAACCTGGAAGAAATGGACAGCTTTCTGGACAGGCACCATCTTCCAAAATTAAATGAAGATCAGATTAATTACCTAAACAGGCCTATAACCCTTAAGGAAATTGAAGCTGTCAT
>PVIH01027955.1:0-16008 GCA_004025045.1 Sigmodon hispidus | reverse complement strand
CTCACTGGGGGATTCTAGGCAGGGGCTCTACCACTGAGCCACACCCCAGCCCCTCACTGGGGGATTCTAGGCAGGGGCTCTACCACTGAGCCACACCCCCAGCCCCTCACTGGGGGATTCTAGGCAGGGGCTCTACCACTGAGCCACGCCCCAGCCCCTCACTGGGGGATTCTAGGCAGGGGCTCTACCACTGAGCCACACCCCAGCCCCTCACTGGGGGATTCTAGGCAGGGGCTCTACCACTGAGCCACACAACAGCCCCTCACTGGGGGATTCTAGGCAGGGGCTCTACCACTGAGCCACACCTCCACTCACTCCAGGGAACATTCTGCCTTGCTTGGAGAGGCACTGTGGCATCCAGTGGATAGAGAGGCCAGATGTTACTTAGCATGTGGGAGTTCAATGCCCCACAACAAAAATGTATTCATTCCTAAATGTTCATGGAGCTAAGGAGAAGAAGCATAGGTCTAGAATGATCCTCTGCTCAACACCTCTTCCCATTCCGACTCTTAGGGTTTTTTTTTCCACTCCCATGAGATTGAACTCTCTTAGTTGACTGTGTGGGCACCTCCGTCTCATCTGTGACTCCTTCAAGCTTCAGAGACTCCTTTCAGGGGCCTAGTCAGTTAGGATTTGTGAAGATAATCTCAACATGAAAATGGAGGAGGGGTCTATACTCAATCTCTGTCATCCTAGAACAGCACAGTTCTCAACCTTCCTAAGGCTCTGACCCTTTAATGCAGTTCCTCATGTTGTATGATCCTAGCCATAAAATTATTTTCATTGCTACTTCATGACTGTAATTTTGCTGCTGTTAGGAATCATAATGTAAATGCCTGTGTTTTCCGATGGTCTTAGGTGGCCCCCATGAAAGGGTCACTCAATCTCCAAAGGGATTGCAGTCCACAGGTTGAGAGCCACTGAAACACAGCCGTTCAGAGCTGGGGATATGGCTCAGAGGATAAAGTGCTTGCCACATAAGTATGACTGATGACCCAGTGCCTGCCCCAAAAGCTGGGCATTGTAGTATGGATCTGTGACTCTAGCATTGGGAAGCAGAGCAAGAGGACCCCAGGTTTGCTAAACAGCTAATGTAGCCAGTCTGTGAGCTTGAGGTTCAGTGAGAGACGGGTCTAGGAGAAGAGGAGGAGGAGGAGAGACTGTATGAGCAGATCCACAGAAACACTATATGAGGAGAGCCATGGAAACAGCTGAGTGGACCTATCGAGAGTTCACTGATTCTGAACTGACAGTCTGGGAACTTCCATGGGACTGAACCCTCTGAATGTGAATGACGGTCAAATGGAATAGGCAGGTTCTAGGGCCTCTGGCAGTGGGACCAGAACTTATTCCTAGTACACAATTTGGCTTCTTGAAGGCCTTTCCCTACAGAGGAACACCTTTGTTGAGCCTTGATACTGGGGGGAGGGGCTGGGCTCTACCTCAGCTTGCTGTAACAGACTGCATTAACTCACCCTGGGAGTCCTTGCCTTCTCTGAGGATGGGGGATGGGGTCAGGGAGGCTGGGGGATGATTGAGAAGAAAGGGGGGAGGGGAAATAGTGGTGGGCATGTTTAAAAAAAAAAACTTTTAAATGAAAAAAAAAAAATGAGAAAAAAATCTAAGTTGGGCAATGGTGGTGGAGGCCTTTAATCCCAGCACTCAGGAGGCAGAGGCAAACGGATCTCTGTGAGTTTGAGGCCAGCCTGGTCTACAGAAAAAGTTCCAGGACAGCCGGGGTTCCTAAGAGAAACCCTGTCTCAAGGGGGGAAAAGGCATGTGTCATCCTCACCCACCTCTGAGCAGTCATCCTGGAGGCCCCAGCTGAATTTCATCTCCAGCTCTCATTTCACTTTTTTTTTTTTGGTTAAATTTCAAAAACATTCTTAATAATTATTTATTTACCCTTACTTTATGACCATTGGTGTTTTTGCTTGCATATATGTTTTATGAAGATGTCAGATCCCCTGGAATTGGAGTTACAGACATTGTGAACCGTCACATGGGTGCTGGGAATCAAACCCAGGGCCTCTGGGAGAGCAGCTGGTGTTCTCAACCGCTGAGCCATCTCACCAGCCCCTTGCTTCAATTTTTTATTTTTATTTTATTGATGGTGTGCTTATATGTATGTCTGTGTGGGGGTGTTGGATCTCTTGGAACTGGAGTTACAGACACGTGGATGCTGGGAATTGAACCTGGGTCTTCTGGAAGAGCAGCCAGTGCACTTAACTTTGAAGCCATCTCTCTAGCCCCACCTTTTAATTTTGAAACTTAATTCTTCTGCCTTGTGACAGACCTAGACCACATGGCTAAACTCAACTGCTATCCTTAAGTTAATTATGCTTCTTTTTTAAAAAAATATTTATTTATTTATTTATTATGTATACAGTGTACAGAAGAGGGTATCAGATGTCAGCATAGATGGTTGTGAGCCACCATGTGGTTGCTGGGAATTGAACTCAGGACCTTTGGAAGAACAGTCAGTGCTCTTAACCTCTGAGCCATCTCTCCAGCCTAATTATGCTTCTTGACCTTTGGGCTTGGGCTGACAGCATGGTTGACTTTGGAAGTACCTTTGAGAGGTGCTGAGGACCCTCAACATCTCATATACAACATTCCAGCCAGTCAGAATCCGACCCCTTTTATACTTAATTCCAAACAGTCTGGTCTGCTGCTGGATCTTGTATTGGTAGCCCAAGGTCACTGGATGAGGACAGAGGGGCCCAGGCCAAACAACAGGCACAAGGCAAGAACCTGTCCCCCTCCCAACTACTCCACTGTGAGGCCCTGAGCAAACACTGTTCCTAATTAGCTACACTAATGACAACAGCAAACACTGATTACGCCTTCATGTCAGACACCGCAGCGTCTAATGACTTCTGAGGACATCTCATTTAAAGTCAAAATCCTGGACTGAGCTGGTGCCTCTAAACACCACCTACTATTAGAAATACACCTTCGGGGCTGGAGAGATGGCTCAGTGGTTAAGAGCACCGTCTGCTCTTCTGGAGGACCCGGGTTCGATTCCCAGCACCCACATGGCAGCTAACAACTGTCTGTAGTTCCAGGTACAGGCAAACACCAAGGCAAATAAATAAATAAAGTTAAAAAAAAAAAAAAAAAAAAAAAAAAAAAAAAAAAAAAAAAAAAAAAAAAAAAAAAAAAAAAAAAAAAAAAAAAAAAAAAAAAAAAAAAAGAAATACACCTTCAGAGCTGATACATGGTAGCACATGCCTTAATCCCTGTACTTGGGAGGTAGAGGCAGGTGGATCTCTGAGTTTGAGGCCAACCTGGTCTACAGAGCGAGTTCCAGGACAGTCAGGGATGCACAGAGAAACCCTGTCTCAAATTTTTTTAAAAAAAAAACTTTATTTATTTATTTATTTGCCTTGGTGTTTGCCTGGAACTGGAACTACAGACAGTTGTGAGCTGCCATGTGGGTGCTGGGAATCGAACCCAGGTCCTCTGGAAGAGTAGACGGTGCTCTTAACCGCTGAGCCATCTCTCCAGCCCCCTCAAAATTTTTAAAAGAAAGAAAGGAAAGGAAAGAAACACACCTACCATGCATTCACTATGGTTTGCTGGTTTGTGGAGATGGGGCTAAGGGTGGGGGTGAGGGTGGTGTCTTATATATCCTAGGCATCAGTCAAATTCCCTATGTAGCTTTAGTGGCCTATTCTCCTTGTGAGGGATGGGGTTACAGGTATACACCATCACGTCAGGTTTTATGCCATGATGAGAATGGAACCCAGGGCTTTATGCATGCTGGCCAAGCCCTCCACCAACTGAACTGTATCCTCAGCCATATATGTGTGGGGTTTTTGTTTTGATTAATTAGTTTAGTTATTAATTACAATTAATTAGTTCATTGATTTAGTTATTAATTTAGTAAATTTTTTATATGTGTGGTGCTGGGGATAGACCCCAGGGCCTCATGTCTGCTAGGCAAGTGTTCTCTTTGTTTTTGAAAAAATGTTTCCCCATGCAGGCATTGGACTTACCAGTCTCCTTCCTTTGCAGCCCCAGGGATAGGATGGCAAGCTTAGGGCACCACACACACACACACACACACACACACACACACACACACACACACAGAGTAAAATATATACCCAAATTCATCAAATCTGTTGTCCCCCAAAAGAGTGCATGCCTGCAAATGTTTATCAATGAGTTTCACTATAAGTTGTCAATGTGATGTGTTGAGTGTGGGGTTGTTCAGTGATAAAGGATTGGAGTGACACCCTCCCCCCCAACTCCCCAGCCCCCCCCCCCCAGGCCTAGTTCACAGTATCAAAACAAAAAACTCTGGGAGAAAGAAGGGATGAAGCAGAAAGAAATGGGGGAGTGGTCTAAAAGTCATAATAGTGTCAGATATTTGAAGTATTCAGATCTTTCCTGGGATTCTGGACCATGTTGCTAGATCTAATTTCCTGGTCCTGAGGGAAGAAGTCATGTCTGAGCCTTTCTCTCTGTCTGTCTGTCCTTCCTTCGTTTTGGTTGTTTCCACTGTTATTCCCACAGGCTAGTAGAGACCCGATCTTTTTTTTTTTTTTTTAAGAATTTTTTTTCTTTATTTTATTTATTTATTTGCCTTGGTGTTTGCCTGGAACTGGAACTACAGACAGTTGTTGGCTGCCATGTGGGTGCTGGGAATCGAACCCGGGTCCTCTGGAAGAGCAGCCGGTGCTCTTAACCGCTGAACCATCTCTCCAGCCCCGAGACCGGATCTTATTATAAGCTATCTGACCTAGAAGTTGTTATATAGAGAAGCCAGGCTTCAGATTCTCAGAGATCCTCCTGCCTCAGCCTCTAGTATTGGGATTAAAGGCCGGCACCACCACCATACCTAGTTGTTTTTATTCTTTTTCTTTTTCTTCTTTTCTCATGTAATATGCTTTGATCATATTCTTCCTCTCCCTCGGTTCCTCCCAGCTCCTCCCCACCTCTCTAGTCACCCAACTTCATATTCTTCTCTCTCTGTCTTAGCAAAAAAACAAAAAAAACAAAAAAAAAAAAACAAATAAAAAAAATCAAAACTAAGCTAAGTAAAAAGCATACACACAGAAAACAAAAATGCATGGAATCAGTTTGGTGTTGGCCAACTTCTTTTGGGCATAAGACTTGCCCTGGTGCATGGTTGTTATACCAAGTGACACTCCACTGAAGAAAACTGATTTTTCCCTCTTCAGGCAGGGATCGATTGCAAATAGCTTCTTGGCTGAGGGTGTACGTACTTCCCCTTCTCAGGGCTGAGATTTTGTCCATTTTGAACCTGTATGAGTGATACATGTGTACATGTGCACAGGTGGTGTCACAGCGCTGTTGTGTCTGGAAGACACTCTTTTTTTTTTTTTTTTTTTTTTTTGGAGTAATCCACCACCTCTGGCTCTTAAAATCCTCCCACCCCATCTTGGGCATGGATCCCTGTGGCTTCAGGAGAGAGGTTTGATGAAAGCCTTCCATCTATCGCTAAGTCTTCCAAGGTCTTTCTCTGTCTGCATATCCAGTTGTGGATTATTTTATTTTTAATTATGTGTATGCACACACAAATGCAGGTGTGTAAGAAAGGCTGCCTGAAGCTGGAGGTACAAGCCAGGTGGTAGGTGATGGAAACATAACTGAGGTCCTTTGTAGGAGCAGAAAATACTCTTTTTGTTTTGTTTTGTTTTGTATTGTTTCTTTGGACAGGGTTTCTCTGTGTAACAACCCTCGCTGCCCTGAAATTCACTCTGTAGACCAAGTTGGCCTTGAACTCACAGAGATCCGTCTGCCTTTTCCTCCCAAGTGCTGGGATAAAAGGTGAGTGACATCACCACCTGGCATACTAACCACTGGACCGTCTCCCCAGCATCTGCTTCACTTTTTGAAAAAGGTCTGTCTGTGCCCAAGGCCGGCCTGGAACCCACTATATAACTCAGGCTGGCTCTAATCTTGCAGCCACCCAAAATGTTAGGATGACAGATGTAGTCGTCTATGTTTACAAGTGTCTTTTCTCACATTTGTGTGACATCCTTTCTCCCAGACATCCCAATGCTGGGCATCCACAGATGAATCATCTACTTGGTAAGGTGACTGGATTGTGTAAAACCCAGAGAGACTGTCAGGGACTGAGAGACCGATGACCGAGGCTTGGGGGTAGGAAAATGACAACTAGAAACAGAAAAGGGAAAGGGAACAGAAACAGAGAGGGTGAAATAGGGTACAGGGGGGCTGCCCGGGCATGTCAGTGCCAGGAGCTCAGTTCTGCCTCCTCCTAACGGGTCATTTGCCAGACTGGTAGGACGGCTGGGCCAGGTGTACACGTCCATGGGTATATCCCACCATCGGGCCACTTAGCAGGAATCTGTCACAGGAGTGACTTTGTGAGCTCAGGTCAGAGGGCAGTTTCTTTTGTTTTGGATTTGGTCTGTTCTGGAGGGTGACTTTCCAACTCGGCTAGAGCAATCTCGTGGGTGTGCTTTGGGGATACCAGTCTGGGGGTGCCATTTGGATCGGGTATGTGTCTGGCAGGAGCTGGCAGGAAACTGTTCTGGGGTGGTACAAATGTCATGAGCACCTGGGGACAGAGTTTGTGAGTCTGAGCCTGCTTGAACATTGGGCAAGTATGTATGGGGCTGTCACTGTCCCTGTGTCCCTGTGAGCCGGTCAGGGGGTTAATCTGGGTATAGGGAGGGATGGAGGGAATGAGCTTGTACATGCAGGCCCTTGTCCCGCGCGTGTATCTGTGCCTCTGGCCAGGTGTCTGATCCTTGTCCCTGTGGCTCAGTCAGCAGTGACCTTGGTGCACTCTCAGTGGGTCAGTCTGAGAGCATACTCCTCGGGTGTGGGTCTCTGTCAGTATGTCAGTGTGTCAACTGTGTGTCTGGCCACCCCGGATCTGGGCTGTCCCCATGGTGCTTGCTCCTCCTGCCCTGGCCAGGCCTCGTCCCGCCCCCCTCGGCTTCAGGGAAACCCCCAGCGCGGAGGTAGGGGGCGCTGCCCGCTAGCAAGTCCCGACTTGTCCCTGGCCGCGGGCGGGGCCCTGGCGTCACGCGGGGGCGGGGCGTGGGAGCGAACGGGAGGCGGGGCGGGGCGGGGCTGCCGCCAAGAGAGCGGGGGGCCCGGGGAATCGCGGGGCGGCCTGAGAAGCGGCGCGGAGCAGCACATGCGAACGGGGCACCCGGGAGGTGGCGGCGATCCCAGCGAGTAAGCCACAGTCGTGATCTCACCGCAGTCGTGGACGCGCCAGTAGCAGCAACAGCAGCAGCCACTGCAGTTAGAGCCGCAGCAGCGAAGGAGCCCCAGTAGCAAGCCACTTGGCGGGCGCGCCCTCCAGAAGGCAGCCGCCCGCCACCCCATCGTCGACTGCCTCTGGCGTGTTCATGCCCCCGGGGTGAGTGCGCACCCCGATCCCCGACGCCGCTCACGAGCGGCCAGCCCGGGAGGGCTCCCTGGAGGAGGTGACGGGATGCACGGGCAGAGTGGGCGATCTCCTTGCATTCCTGCTGCCCGTGCCCCAGCTTTGATCACTGGGTCCAAGGTTGGGCTGGCTCGGCCGGAAGGAAGCACCTGAGACTCGGGGCGCAGGGTCTGGGCGCACAGGTGCCACCGCAGTCTGGCGGGTTTGTTTACAAACAATGGGGTTCGGGCTCGTCCGCGCCCCCTGGTGGCCAGTGCGGTCGGGGAGGAGCGTGGCCCCAGGCTCGCTCGGGTCCCCCGAGTCCCGCTACGGGAGGGTCGGGGTGGGGGGTGGCACCGATGATCGGCCACACCCAGGGCGCGCGCCCGCCGGGGGCGGCGACAGGGGGCGGCGGAGGCTGCGGCTCCCGCGGGCGGGGGCTGCGCCCCAGCAACAGCCGGTTATTGGCCCCGCGCGCGCTGGGCGGGCGGGGCGGGCGCACGTGGCGGCGTGGTGGGGAGGGAGCTGTGACAGCAGAGGGGCGGCGGGGACAGCTCGTGCGGGGCTGTGGATCTGCAGGTGTCTCGCCTGGGTGTGTGTGCTCGTGTCTGGCTCCCGAGTTTGTGTTCTTCCTACACCGAGATGTTGGCGTTTGTCACCCGGAGGGGTGTCTGCGTGAGTCCTTGCCCGCGTGTCTGCGGGGTGGGGTGCACCTGTCCGTTTACGGGTGTGGGTGGCCACCCCACACACACCAGAGTTGTGTGCGTGTGCTCTTGAGGGGTGATTAGGAGGCAATCTGTCGCCTGCCTGATGGTTTTGGTGGTGGGGCGGGCGATGGGGGGGTGACACTTGAGCTGTGTTTGTGTGTTGCTTGAGTGAACTGTGTTGGTGTGCGGTGGTCTCACCCGAGTGTGCGTTGCATGTGTGTGTGTGTGTGTGTGTGCTCGCGCGCGCGCGTGCTATCTCTGGGTGTCTCCAAGACATTCATGTGCTGCACCCAGCATTTGGGATGGGGTGCCACCCAGTGCCTGATCGCTCCCTGGGTGACTTCTGAGTGGCAAGGAGCATAAGGCTATCTCCACGCCAAGGATGGAGGGCTTTGGGGGGAGGGGATCTAGGCGATTCAGCAACATCCTCTGCATGCCGCGTGTGATGTGTGTGTGTGTGTGTGTGTGTGTAGGGTCTGAGGGGCTTGTCACTGTGATCCGTGGCTCATTGCTCTCTCGCTCTCTCTGTAGTGTTTATACCAGTCACGTGAGCCTAGTGTTTTCTGTCTCTGCTTTAGGTGTGTGTGTGCTGCTGGTGTGTGTGTGTGCACGCGTGCGCGTGCGCGCGTGTGTGTTCTGGGGCTGACAGTTGGCTGTAGTGTGTTTGGGGCTGAGAGAAGGGGTTGGACCGATGGCTTCTCCCAGCTGTGTCTGATGCCTCCCGTGTTGTTGCCCCGCATGCGAGGGGATGATGCATTTGGTTGTGATGACATGTGTCTGTGTGTAGCTCTTGTATCCTGGGAGCTCAGAGTTAGGAGGCGGGTGTTGCACATTCAGGTGTGTTTTGGGATGATAGGGGTGTGTGCTAAGGTGTAATAGGGGTGTCTTGTATCTTGGGGGAGTCTGCGTATGCAGCAGAAACACGTTTTAGACTTGTATCTGTTGTGTTTCTGTGGGTGATGGCTGCATTGTGGATGGGTGAGTGCGGGCATGTCAGCATTGGGTCAGTGTTAGACTGATGTAAATGTGTGTCTAGGGCAGGAGGAGGGTTTTGGATGGCTGTGTGTGCACATCTAAGTGTGTCCCCTTGTGTTTCTGAGTGGACCACCTCATTGGGTCTGGTGGGGAGGAGGTCAAGTTGGACACTTCTGTGAGTTCTCCGCGGTCTGAGTTGTGTTCCCATCACACACACACACACACACACACACACACACACACACACACTCTCGGGTCCTATGACTGACTGCTCTGTATGTCCTGAGAGCCTCAGCACCCTGCTGCGCTCCTCTGTGTTGGGAAAGTTCTCACTAGCTCAAGCCCTGAGAGTCCTAGGCAGTTTGCCTGGAGGGCTTGCCACAAGCCCCAGACGCAGTCTGTGCCCCCCACCACCACCCCATGCGCCCATCACCATGTGTCCCAGCCAGGCTGCCCCCTGGGGTCACCTCCCCATGGGGGTGAGTGACCTCAGGCGGGATGTCTGCAGGGTGGGGTCCAGCATCCCCCTGCTGCAGTAGCTCGCTGACCTCCCCACTGTGCCCCGCAGGCTCCCGGGAGCGCCATGGCCCGCGCACGCCAGGAGGGCAGCTCTCCGGAGCCCGTAGAGGGCCTAGCCCGCGACAGCCCGCGTCCCTTCCCTCTCGGCCGCCTGGTACCCTCCGCTGTGTCCTGTGGTCTCTGCGAGCCTGGTCTGCCCGCTGCCCCTGCTGCCCCCGCTCTGTTGCCGGCCGCCTACCTCTGCGCCCCCACCGCTCCGCCTGCCGTTACCGCCGCCCTGGGGGTCCCCCGCTGGCCTGGGGGTCCCCGCAGCCGGCCCCGAAGCCCACGCCCGGATGGTGAGTATCCACCCCGCACCCGGAGAAGCTGAATCGGGAGCCAAGCTGAGTGGGGCCACCGGGAGGGTGTGGCCAGTGTGGTCTTTGTGTAGCAAGAAGCAGGAAGACAGAGTGGGAGACAGGGATGGAGGGGCCAGGTCGAGTGGGAAGTCCCTCTTGGAATCTGACTGCAGTCCCCCGAGTTGCAGCCCACGTCCCTTCCCGAGCCTCGGGCAACAGCTGTTTCTCAGCTCCCCTCCCCCAGCCCGGGTCCCTAAGCTCCCCACCCCCTGCGAGGAGGATTGCTGTAGGAACGAGTGTGGTCAGTGGGAGGATCGTCACCTTAGGACTTTGGGGAGGGGTCGGAGGCCTTTCCCTTTTATTTGAATCTCTTTGGCACTGGCTGGGCTAGCCCGCAGTCCCCCGGGAGGAAGGGGAGGGGGAGGGGCCATTGTGTTGGGAAAGTCCCCATCGGGGAGAGGGTGAGGCTCAGGGAGGGAAGGGTTAAAGGTCCCCTGCCTGATGGGCTGTTAACCCTGTGATGGCCGGCTATGGATAATGACCATCTGGGTTTCCCTTTCCACCCCCTCCCCCAGACAGCCTCCTGAACCCAGGGGTTAGAGAGAGAGAGAAAAACTTTATAACTTTCCCTGGGTTTCAGGACTAGATCCAGAGATCATGGAAACTGAGGCCCAGGATTTGGGGTGGCAGGACAGAGGGACAAGAATAAGCATCAGAGGGGGTAGGGCAGAAAGACTAACCAAGTACCCCTGCCACCCCCCACCCCACCCATCCCAGTCCTCTTGGGCAGCCCCAGTCTGGCTAACTGGTCATCAGGCCAATGCCACATCCGGGGGTGTGGCCTCACTGTGGTTGGGCAGAAGTGAGCAGGCGACCTGAGAGAGTGACTGGGTGGGGTCCGTGGCTGTATCCCTGTGTGACCTTGACCACTTACTTTTCTGGGTGGAACCTCAGTTTCCCTGTCTGTCAAATAGAGCAGGCTAGATTTGACAGTGTCTAAGAAGAAGAAGGGTACTTAGGTCGGATTAGTTGAAGAACTTCCGCACTGATAGGAAATTTTAGTTGGGAACCGGCCAACCAGGTGACCCCAGAGCCACTTCCTCAAGACCCTTTCTGGGGCTTAGGGAAGGAGTCAGAAAAAGGGAATTTGGAGAGCGGATCGAAAAGCAGGACTGAGCTACTTTAGGTGTCTCCGGGACACCTCGGAGCCCACTGGGTGGGTGGTGACCACGCCCCTTCCCCTTCTCCCAGGTCCTCAGCCCTCGCTGTCACCAGCTCCGCAGCATCTAGAGTCGCCCGTGTCCAGCGCCCCGGAGGCCCTGGCGGGCGGCCCCACCCAGGCAGCTCCGGGAGTGCGTGGGGAGGAGGAGGAATGGGCCCGGGAGATCGGGGCCCAGCTGCGGCGGATGGCTGACGACCTCAACGCACAGTACGAACGGCGGGTGAGTGCAGGGCGGCGGGCAGGTGGGGAGGGAGGTGGCGCACGCCCCCGCCAGATGTGCCGCAGCTGCTGGCCCAGCGCGCGCGCGGGGTCGCGCCGGGGACAGGCAGATGGAGGTGTGTGTAGGAGGAGGCGGCTGGAAGCTAGCATCCGGGATGGGTCGGATCGGGATCGGAACCTCAGGCCCGGTTGATCCGGGAGCGCTGCTCACTCCGAGCTGCAGCGCAGCCCCGAGTCTGTGGCCGTGGGGACTGAGGGCGGCGCTCGGCGCGGCGGCTCCTATATCCCAGGCTATTTATAGCCAGTGAGTCAGCAACGCGCCGCGCCCGCCGAGCTGCACACCGCAGCGCCCCCCGCCGGCTGCTCGGCGCTCGCACCTCCCGGGACAGGCCATGCCACTTGGTTCCACTCAACCCCCCAAGTCTTAGCCCTCCACGGAACCCCCAGACGCTTGCGCTGGGCCCCCCACCCCCCACCCCAGCGCTGTGCACTCTGCACATGGCCCTTGCATTGTTTGCTGATTGCAACGGAGAGAGGCAAAAGCAGAGAGAGAGAGAGAGAGAGAGAGAGAGAGAGAACCCACTGATACTGGATGGAAGCAGGCCCCTCGTTCTGCTCCGGGTTGGGGCTTACTCCCAGCAGGTGTTTTTTTCTTTCTTTTTTTTTTTTCTTGTTCTTTGCACCCGCTTATTTGCACGGTCAGGGGCCTTGTTTTTAAAGCCCTCCATCCCCTTCATGAGTTAGCATTGAGGACATATGAAGGCAAGTAGCAGGTCTCTTGGCAGCTTCCTGTAATCCCACCTACTCAGGGAGGCAAAAGGAAGTTCAAGGCCAGCCTGGGTAACCTAGTGAAACCCTGCTTCAAAAATGAAGAGGAAAGAACTTTAGAGGTGGCTCAGGGAAACGCTCTTGTTACTGTAACTGAGTTCGATCCCCAAGACCCACATAATCTACTCCTGCAGCTTTCTTTGACCTCCACATGTGCCGCTCACACATAAATAAATATGACACACGTATTTTATATACATTGTGTGTTTTAAAAGGATTCAGTGGTTAAGAGCACTTGAAGGAAGATCTTGGCTTGTTACAGAGCTCAGAGCTCCCTGTAAATCCAGTGGGGGAGGGGGATCTCACTCCCCGCGGATTCTGAGGGCACACACACATTAAATAAAGCTTTTTCTTTTTAATTTAAGGGAGGCTAATGTAGCTCAGTTGGTAGAGTGTGTGCCTGGCAGACACTAAGCAATGGGCTCCCTCAGTAACCCAGAGTGTGATGGCAGCTTGGTTGGAAGTCTTAGGATCTGTATGGGTCAGGGTCATCCTCATCTACAAATTTAGTTCCAGGGCAGCCTGAGCTACATGACATCATGGCTCAAAAATAAAGTTTTGGGGTTGTTTTTTTTGGGGGGGTGTTTCAAGGCAGGGTTTTTAACTCTGAGTATTAGGCTGGCTTCAAATGTGCAAAGATCCCTCTGCCTTCCAAATGCTGGGAGCAAAGGCTTGCACCATTTCAATAGGCTTTTGAAGTGCCTGTCTGGAATCCATCAGTGAAGGGCAGATGTGTCTTTGCAGGAAGACATTTTCTACTATTATTGATTTCCTTTCTCTTTATTTTTTTTTAAAAAAATATTTATCTATTATGTATCCAGTGCCTGCATGCCTACATGCCAGAAGAGGGCACTAGATCTCATTACAGATGGTTGTGAGCCACCACGTGGTTGCTGGGAATTGAATTTAGGACTTTTGGAAGAGCAGCCAATAGCTCCTAGCCCCTGAGCCATCTCTCCAGCCCCCCCTCCCTTTCTAAACATCCATCTCCGACTTGGCCCATATGCTATCTCCAAAGTGAACACTGACTGTTCTGTGCCCCCCCCCCCAATTATGAGCTAATGAGCTCACAAGGTGGTACCTGCCATCCTCACTCTCTCCCAGCTACAAGGGTGAGGAGGTAGGCTCAGGAAGCCCCAGCTAGTTCTGGGCACTGGATCATTAATCTGACATCTCCTGCAACCAATCTGCTTGCCTATATATATGTACCTAGGATAGGAACCAAATAAAAGCATCTTTTTCTTCTCTTTTTGAGACAAGGTCTTAGTATGTAACTCTGGCTATATTGGAACTCACTATGTAGACCACCAAGCTGGCCATGAACTCTCAGAGATCTGCTTGCCTGTGCTTCCCAAGTTCTAAAAATGTGAGGCATCACACCCAGCTTTCTTTCTTTTTGAGATTGGGTCTTCCAAAATAGTCCAGACTGGCTTTGCATTCAGTCTGTAGCCCAGGCGGGCCTTGAACTTTCTGTCCTTCTGACTCAGCCTCCTGAGTAGCTGAGAGACTACAGGCCTGGGTCATCATAGAAGATTCTAGAAGCTGTGCCATACATTTATTCACTGAACCCAGCACTGCCAAGAGGCACCCTCTCTCAGCCTTGTCCAGACTCGCTCGTCTAGGTTTTAGAAATGCTAAGGGGTTCTATTGCTCCTTCCCATGTCTCAGGAGCTTTTTGTCGGTTTAGTTTGGTTTTTTTCCAGAAAGGGGCCTCAATTTAGCCCACAATCCTCCAATCTCAGTATAAAGAGGTGCTAGGATTAAGGAGTGTGACCTCCATACCTATCTCTTACCTTGAATGGACGCCATTCAACCTGCCCCTAAGAGCCCATGTGATTCACAGGGCGACTTTATCTGGGCAAGGAGGTGTGTGGGTGTGGATGTCACAAAGCACAGCCATTGGGTGCTAGTCTTTATGCTGCCAGGATTTTGACACTTCCATTTCCCTATTCTGGGAGAGTGTGCCCTGGTGGATGATGGAAATGAGACTGGTAAGGGAGTTGTGATCAGTCTTGGGACCAATTCGGAATCCACACCTTTTGCCCCCTCACTGTCTACAAGCCCAAGCTAAGCACTTTCTCTCTCCTCTCTCTCTCTAGAGACAAGAAGAACAACATCGACACCGCCCCTCACCCTGGAGGGTCATGTACAATCTCTTCATGGGACTCCTCCCCTTACCCAGGGATCCTGGAGCCCCAGAAATGGAGCCCAACTAGGTGCCTACACCCGCCCGGAGGGACGTCAGGGACTTGGGGGGCAGGACCCCTTCGGCCTTCTGATACCCTGGCCATCGCGGGGGACTTTTTCTGCACCATGTAGCATACTGGACTGCCAGCCTTGCCTGTCCGAGGTGCGAGCAAGGGAAGCTACTGGAGCCCAGGCAGCCTGGGTGCACTGATGGAGATACGGACTTAGGGGACCCTGGCCTCCCTAAAGCCAGGGGAGGGAGGGCTGACGGACTCATGGTGACCGAGGGGGTGGGGACCAAACCACCCGCCTCTGCCGCCCACCACCATCTCAGGAAAGGCTGCTGGTGCTGGCTGCCCGTTCCAGCTGCAGGGGAGACCCTGGGGGTGTCCCCAGTGCGCCTTCACTTTGGGCCTGGCCTCAGGCCCCTGGTGCTTCCCCCCCTCCTGCTAGGGAGGGGTCCTGTGAAGAGCATATGAGCCAAACCTGACCACTAGCCTCCTGGAGCCAGAGAATGGGGGCATGTGACAGCCTTCTCAACCCAGTGCCCAGCCATCTTCCCTGAACCGCCGGCGGGCGGTGACTGATGCCTGCCTCACCTTCATCTGGGGGTGTCCAGGAGGGGTCCAGACTGTGAATCCTGTGCTCTGCCCGGGACCACCACCCCCAGTCCCCATCCATCCCATTGCATAGGTTTAGAAAGAGCACGTGTGACCACTGGCATTCATTTGGGGGGTGGGAAATATTGGCTGAAGCCACCTCAGCCTTAGTCCCCAGGGCAAAGCGCTGGGGGAGAAGATGGGGAGTCAGGGAGGGGGGAAATCTCAGAAGAGGGAGGAGTCTGGGAGTGGGGAGGGGCGGCCCAGCCTGTAAAATACTGTACATGCACTGCTGTAGATATACCGGAATGGATTTTCTGTACATGTTTGGTTAATTTTTTTTGTACATGATTTTTGTATGTTTCCTTTTCAATAAAATCAGATTGAACAGTGGATACTCTTTTTTACTAGCCTTACCAATGACAGGCTGGTAAGGACACAAAAGAGATCTAGACTCGGTCTCTTCAGGGGTAGTCATTCAAAAGGCAAGCGGGGGGCTGGAGAGATGGCTCAGCGGTTAAGAGCACCGTCTGCTCTTCCAGAGGACCCGGGTTCGATTCCCAGCACCCACATGGCAGCTAACAACTGTCTGTAGTTCCAGTTCCAGGCAAATACCAAGGCAAATAAATAAATAATAAATAAATAAAGTTTAAAAAAAAAAAAAAAAAAAGGCAAGCGGGTAGCTATGTAGAAGGCCTGAGTAATTAAGAGAGACCAAGTCTTTAAAAGAAAAAAAGTAATGAGATGGCAGCTGGAGATATGGCTCAGCAGTTAAGAGCACTGGCTATTCTTCAAGACCATCTGCGTTCAGTTCCCAGCACCCACTCGGCAGCTCACAATCTGTAACTTAAGCTCCACAAGATCTGACACCTTCTTCTGGCTTCTTTGAAGACGAGGCACACACATGATGCACGTTATGTGCAGGCAAAACACTCATACACATAAAATATGTAAAGTTTAAAAAGTAGTAGGAAGACTGGGGGTGTGGCTCAGTGGTAGAGCCCCTGCCTAGAATCCCCAGTGAGGGGCTGGG
>PVIH01027954.1:0-16010 GCA_004025045.1 Sigmodon hispidus | reverse complement strand
CTGTTTTTATGCCAGTACCAGGCTGTTTTTATTACTGTAGCTCTATAGTATAGCTTGAAGTCAGGGATGGTGATACCTCCTGAGGTTCTTTTGTTGAGTAAAATTATTTTGGCAATCCTGGCTTTCCTGTTATTCCAAATGAAATTGAGTATTGTTCTTTCAAGGTCCAAAAAATATTGTGTTGGGATTTTGATGGGCAATGCATTGAATCTGTAGATTGCCTTTGGTAGAATTGCCATTTTTACTATGTTGATCCTACCAGTCCAGGAACAGGGGAGAGCTTTCCATTTTCTGATATCCTCTTCAATTTCTTTCTTCAGTCATTTAAAATTTTTGTCAAATAGGTCTGTTACTTCTTTGGTTATAGTTACTCCAAAGTATTTAATACTATTTGCAGCTATTATGAAGGGTAATGTTTCCCTTATTTCTTTTTCAGCTCTTCTATCTTTAGTGTATAGAAGGGCTACTGATTTCTTTGAGTTATTCTTGTGTCCTGCTACATTGCTGAAGGTGTTTATCAGCTGTAGCAATTCCTTGGAAGAATTTTGTGGGTCACTTATGTATACAATCATATCATCAGCAAATAGAGATAGCTTCACTTCTTCTTTTCCAGTTTGTATTCCCTTAATCTCTTTTCGTTCACTTAAAAGCCCTGGTCCAGATGGTTTTAGTGCCGAATTCTACCAGACATTCAAAGAATTACTACAGTTACTCCTCAAACTATTTCACACAGTAGAAATGGAAGGAATATTGCCAAATTCCTTTTATGTGGCCACAATTACCCTAATACCCAATCCACTCAAAGACACAACAAAGGAGGAGAATTACAGACCAATTTCCCTCATGAATATTGATGTGAAAATTCTCAAGAAAATTTTGGCAAACCGTATACAACAATGTATAAAAGTTATCATCCACCCCGACCAAGTAGGCTTCATTTCAGAAATGCAGGGCTGGTTTAATATACGAAAATGTTATCCATCATATAAATGTTATCCATCATATAAACTAAAGGAACAAAACCACTTGTTTATATCCTTAGATGTGGAAAAAGCCTTTGACAAAATCCAACACTCCTTTATGATTAAAGCCCTGGAGAGATCAGGAATACAGGGAGAATACCTAAATATAATAAAGGCGATTTACAAGAAGCCGACAGCCAGTGTCAAACTTAATGGAGAAAAACTCAAAGAAATCCCACTAAAGTCAGGAACTAGACAAGGATGTCCTCTCTTCCCTTATCTATTCAGTATAGTTCTTGAAGTTTTAGCTAAAGCAATAAGGGACTTTTTTTTTTTTTAAAAAAAAATAACATTCCATCTCTTGTATGTGAGAAGACAGATCACAGCCTAATTCATGGTGACCTACCAGACATAGTTCCTGGCACTGACAAGGTCTAGGAAATCATAATTCTTACATTAAAAAGATGAGTCCTTTGGGTTACAAACAATCTTATCAAAAACAATTTATTATTTTTATATTTGGCACAATTTTTTTACTTGAGGATATGTTAATTTTTTCCAAGAGCACAAAATCTTTTTTTAAAAAAGTATCAATTTTAATCCATTTCAAGAAAGAAATTACATGTGGTGTCTGCTAGCTTACTTGAAGGCCAAGAAGAGACCTATTGACTGGAAAATAACAAAATATTATTTGATTTAACAATAGGCAGTCTGAGCTATTTCACAAACTCTCTCTTCAAACTTGCATTCATAAAATTCAGATGACGGATAAATCCTGCCTTGTATGTTAGATATTTGACTCATCTGAGACTAAGTTTGTTATCTTTTTAGTCTGTGTCATAATTCCCAGTAAAAATATTTAAATTAGAATACTTAATCACTTAATAATTTTTGTTTAGCCCACAACAAATGTTACTCAATACAATATCATAAAAATAGTTAAAATATGAGATGTGATTATATATGTATGTCACATATATATGCACATCCACATGTGTGTTCCATAAAAAATATTGCATGTCTTTTGAATGTGAACTTTGTAAGTAATAACATCTATTGAAATGTCAAAAAGTTAAACATGCCTCATGCAAATATAAAAATATGCTTAGATAACCACATATATTTAGGAAATATTTAAACGAACTTAGTTTATATGTAAGATTATTTTATCTGTCTGTATGTCTATACATTAAGCACATGCCCTTTGCCCGTGGAGTCTGTAAGAAGGCTTTGCCTCCCAAGGGACTGGAGTTACAGATGATTGTGAGGCACCATTAGGTACCACTCTTGGCCTCTAAAAGAACAGCTAGTGTCTTAATTGCCCATCAACTGCTTTCTGAGCAAATCACATTTAAGAATCCTAAACTTATTTATAATGTGCAAATGAAACCAAAGACAAAGAAGAAGTAAGCCATTTCTGTTAAGTTGTTAAGTGGGATTTAAGAGGGTGAGCTAACTATGTCAAGCAGGTTATTTATTTTTTAATCAATTCACTGTTCATTATCCCTAATCCATGGTTATCAAATATATAAAATATTGACTTTGGGAATTGCCTAATAGAGATGAGTTATTCTTGTTGTTAACAACAGATTGTGTCATAACATTATTATTATGCTATCAACAGTGAAGAGGATTTATCACAAGATAAAACTCCCTGATAACATTATAGAATGTCAAAATGATAGACGAAGAATAGATACAAGCTACAGTACAGACTAAAAAAGTTTAAATATTGAAATAATTTATTAGGGCTGCCAAGACTGAACATACGATTAAAGTACTTGGTTAACAAACCCCATGAACAAATTCAGGTTTTGGGAGTGACACTCAAAAAGTTGGAAAGTTGATGTCTGAGTCCTACACACATGCTAAGACATACACCTGTCTTCATTCTCAAAATAATAATAATAATAATAATTAAATTAAATATTATATCAATGAGAAAATGAATTACACTAGGAATTATAGGTAGAAACCTATTTTAGTTAGGTGTTCTATTGCTGTGAAGAGGCACCATGACCACAACAATTCTTAAAAGGGAAAACATTTAACTGTGCTGATTTATAGTTCAGATGTTTGGTACTTTGTCTTCATAGTAGGTGGCATGCAGACAGACATGGTGCAAGAAAAGTATCTGAGAGTTCCACAAAAGAAAAGTATCTGAGAGTTCCACACCTTGACCCTCAGGAAACAGAAAGTGATCTAAGACATCTTGAGCACAGGAGACCTCCAGGCCCATTGTCACACTTGCTCTAACAAGGTCACACCTACTCCAACAAGGTCACACTTGTTGTGCCACTGCTTTGAGGGCCATTTTCTTTCAAAACACCACACAACACTAAGGTACAGTGAACAAAACACTAATAATTATTGATTTAAGAAATGACATGAAAGTTATGAAATAAGACAAATGGAGTTCACAGGTTCAGTGTCCTAACAATTGTACTTCTGCTGATGCACAATAAGCTTCTAAATGAGTGGTTTAGGTCACACCTTGAGAATCCTTGCCCTCCCTGGAAAATTGATGGGGGATGGGAAGGAGGGAGAGGCAGGAGAGGGAGCAGTGGTTGGTATGGAAAACAAATTTTATTTTTTTCTTTTCTTTTTTATTATAAATAAAGTCATATTTTTTATCCATGTATATCCTTGTTCAAGCTTCCTTCCCCCTCCTACCCCTTCCAGTCACTCTCTCTTCTCCACATCTCCCCATCATCTCCCCAGCAAGTGCAGGAGGTCCCAAGGTCTCAGTGTGGCTAGGTTCAGCACCCACTCCTGGAAGATCGACTTTCTTCATCCCAACATCAAGACCGGGTCAGGTGTTCCTCTGGAGGGAATGGGCCCCAAGGTACCAGTCCAAGATGTTTCAGGTCCCAAGCTATTCAGTGTTTGTGGTTTGCAGCTTGGAAATGTTTTGCTTTTTGCTTTTTTGCTTAAAGTCCACTAATGAGTGAATATATCCCCTGCTTATCTTTCTGGGTTTAAGATACCTCGCTCAGGAGGATATTCTCCAAATCCATCCATTTGCCTGCAAATTTTAGGTTATCATTTTTTTTCTTACTGCTGAGTAGCACTCCATTGTGTAGAAGTACCACAGTTTGTTAATCCATTCTTCAGCTGAGAGGCATCTAGTTTGTTTCTAGGTTCTTGTTATTACAAATAATGCTGCTGTGAACAAAGTTGAGCTAATGCCTATGGAGTGGGAATATGCATTTTTAGGGTATATGCTCAGACGTGGTATTGCTGGATTCTTGCGGAGATTCATTCTCAGTTTTCTGAGAAACTGCCATACTGCATTCCAGCAGGGCTGAACAAGCTTACACTCCCACCAATAATGGAGGATTGTTCCCATTGCTCCGCATAGGCTGTAATCTGTGTCTTTTATTTTAGCCAATCTGACAGTTGTAAGGTGGTATCTCAAAGATGCTTTGATTTGCATTTCTCTGATGGCACAGACACTAAGAACAACAATCAGTAAGTGGGACCTCCTGAAACTGGGAAGCTTCTGTAAGGCCAAAGACACAGTCAATAAGACAAAAGGACAACATACAAAATGGGAAAATATTTTCACCAACCCTAAAAGAGACAGAGGACTGATCTCTAAAATATATAGAAAACTCAAGAAACCAGAGCCCAAAGTTGTAAATAACCCAACTAAAAAATGGGATTCAGGAGTAAAATGGCAATTCTCAGCAGAAGAATTAAAAATGGCTGAAAGGCAATAAAAAAGTGCTCAACATCTTTTGCCATCAGAGAAATGCAACTTAAAATAACTTTGAGATACTATCTTACACCTGTCAGAATGGCTGATTAAAAACATAGAGGAATACTATGTACTTTTAACAGAATAATAATATTGAGTTATTCTCTAAGTGCTATAACCTGCCTAGTTACTGGTTCTTGGTCTCTTTAATAGTGCCAATTATGGGTTTATCTCATAGAGCAAGTCTTAGGTCCAATAAAAAATGTTTTATCTGCTGGGAGTGGATGCTGAACTAAGTCACATTGGAACCTTGGAACCTCCTGCCCTTGCTGGGATGGAGATAACGTGATGTGGAGAAGAGAAAATGACTGGAAGGGGCTGGAGGGAGGAGTTTGAACAAGGGTGTACATGGATAAAAAATATGACATTATTCATCATTAAAATAATTAAAAATGTTTTATTAATCTCAAAGCATTCATGAAATTATTGCATTAGAGGGCATACCTTATTAGGCTGGTCATTGTTGTAGTTTCAAAGTTCACTGCTAGGTGAGCCTGAGGCTTGTATTTTTCCTCTGATAGTGAGCATAGCACCTTCCAACAACATGGACACTAGCCAGGAGACATGAAGCTTCCATGGCTATACCAGTGTAATTACTCCAAATTTTATGATTCAAGAATTTGTTGTGTTCAGCAATAGTATTTTGCCATCAAGTTCTGGAGGATACCTGACAATATTGGCAATACCTTATAATACTGTGGGGGATCTATTTGACAACAATTCAAAATGAGGCAACATATTCTTGATATTTAGATTTCATCTATTAGCATGAGGAGGTAGAGTTGGACTGTTGCCTCCCTGTTTTAGGACAAATTCATTAGTCCTCTTTGTTAATGAGTGTGTATATGTATTTTATGGATCTTCTACAGTAGTAGGTTTCTATGTAAGATTATAATATAAATACAACATTTCTCTCTCCTCTTCCCTCCCTCTGTACCTTGCCAATTAGCTTTCCTTGCTCTCTTTCAAATTCATGCCCTCTTTATTAATGTATTATCATTATACGTAACAATTAATATAGAAATATATACACGTATATTTCTAAATATTACCTGCTTAGTCTGTATAATTTTATATGGAAGTATTTTTCAGGATTGACCATTTGGTATTGGACAATCAGTTGGTTTGTTTTTCCCTGGAAAAGACTGTTTCTTCTTCTCTAACCATTCCTTTGTTGCCTGTAATTCTTTGTGTAGGGTTGAGGCTTTGGAGCATTTCCTCATCCAGTTTATTATGTCTATTGGTGTCTGCCTTGTTCAGATCATGTTTAGACAGTCATTTGGTGAAATTTCCGTAGATGTGGCTTCTGACATTTCTAGGCAACACAATTACATAGTGAACTCCCAATACTTTGATTCTTATAATTTTTTCCACCCATTGTTATGCAATATTCCCTAAACCCAAGATATGAAAATGTTTTTGTAGATGTCACCATTGGAAGTAGGCTTCACAGCTTAGCAGTTTTATTGGTTATGGTTTCAACAGTGGTCTCTGTCTGTTGTAAAAATAAGTTTCCTTGATGGGGATGAAGTATACACTCATCTGGAAATAAGGAACATAGTATATTTAGATTGTTGTTAGGGATTATGTTGGTTTAGTAAAATAGAGATTGTAGGTTCTCTTCCAAGATCCAGTATTTCAATAGCACTAAATATTTGACTAAAGTTCTGGTAAGAGGCATGATTTTTCCATTTGCTGAGTAGACAAGTTGATTGTTTGCCTGCCTCTTTTGGAAGCCTGCATGGAGCATTCCGAATCCATAAAAGCTAGTCATCAGAGAGAATTTCAGTCAGCTCAAGCTCAGGGTCCCTTTAACCTTGTTTCTGAAGTGCATGATATCTTCAGCAAGAAATTAACTTCCAACTCTGTGAGGATAACTAAGGGAAATAGCAATATGCTCTGTATTTTGGAATTATCATGGAAAACCCTGATCAACAGATCAAAAGTAGGCTTCTCATCTCCGGTATTAGAGTTTTTGCTCTTGAAGGGAACATTGTCATTCTGTATGAGAAAAGTTCATATGTGAGTGTAAGTTTGCTGTTTTTAAAGATAAATAGTTAATAATATGATTTCATTCGACCTCTTTAGACACCCTTATATTTTACCCTACTTCTTCCTTCTTCTGGGCTTACCTCACTCATACTTCCTAAAGAGCTCCCCTTTCCCATCTCTCTGATCAGATTACTTATACTATGATATTCTCATCTCTGTGGATCCCAGGGCCCTTATTCCATTCATGGTCCTATTTTACTTTTCTGATTTCTGTAATTACTTCAGAATGTGTATAATCACATCTAAAGATTTGACACTAAGAATTATGGGTGAAAGAGAACATGCCATACTTGTCTTCCTGGATCTGAGTTACCTCATTCAATATTATCTTTGTTAGGTCTAATAATTTTCTTGCAAATTTCATGATTTATTTTTATTTATGTCCAAATAGTATTCCATAATGTATATTTGCAACCTTTTCATTATGTATTCATTGGTTTGACAGCATTTGGGTCGTTGCCATTTCTGAGCTGGTGTGAATAGAATATTAGTAAATAATACTGAGCAAGTAAGTATCTGTGGAGTAAGAAAGATATTGGATCCTTTTAGCGTATGTCAAGAAGTGGCATAGCTTGGGTTGTATGATAAATTTAATTTTTAGCTTATTGACTATTGTCTACACTGATTATCTTAGTGGCTACACCTGTTTGCCATCCCTAAAGTGAATCAGTTTTCATTTCCCCCACATCTCCTAAACATTTTTAGTCAGTTGTTTTGTTCATCTTTGCTATTCTGACTTGGAAAAAAAATTTAAAATGTTTTTATTTGTGTTTTTCTAATTCAAAAATGAATGATATTTTTACATATTTCTTAGCCTGGATGGATTTTTAAAAGGTCTTTAATTATCCATTTTCCAATCCAGTTGGGGGGCATACAACCCCTCAAACATGTGGAATCATTTTGGTCCAGGATGATTAAAAATACAATAGTCCTTGGATTCATAACTAGATGGTTCAGCAGTAAAGTCGTTTTTATTGTTTTGTTGCTAGAGTCTTCAGCAAGATGTGCACTACTCCTGTTCAATATAACTTATGTCACAAATTTGTGTGTGTGTGTGTGTGTGTGTGTGTGTGTGTGTGTGTGTGTGTGTTTGTCTTTAATCAGGAAACTCCTCCAACCAAAAATAACAAAACTGATCTACTAAATAATAATGATGATTTGTTTCTCCCATTACTGGATGACTTAGGATGGTTTGTATTTCGGAGATAGCTTAATGTTGCTACACAATGCTCTCACTTGGGCTATTGTTGCATTCTCATCCCCACCCTGTCTTCACTGTGCCAGCTTCATTATAAGGCAAGCAATCTGGTTATCCATCACAATCTATAAATCCTCAATTATTTAGAGACCTTGCACAATGAAAATTAACTTCCTACTCACATAACCATCTGTTCAAGAAAGTTCTTCATAGTATCCCTCGGGGATACAGTTCCTCCAACTTCTATGTTCTCAGAGTAAGCACCATACAGCTGCACTGAAGCCCAGCAATGTGGCTTCTCACTACTCTTCTCAGATGTTGCTCCACATGTTAAGAACTCCTGCCAATGCCTGAGTTCATTTGGGGCTGCATTGTCTTTAAGTACACAAGTGCTATGGGTTTAATGTCCTTTCCAAACCTCATGTTGGAATTTAATTTCTCTCTCTTTTTTTTAAGGAAGAAGAATTGCAACATTTTATTTTATGTAGTTTTCTGCATTATTATAATTACAAGTAATTTCATGAAAATTACATTATTTAATAAAAACATTAAATTGTTATATATAAGTAAACAAAGAGAAACATTGCAATAAAATTTCTCATATTGAAGTTGGTATGCAGAATATATGTGACATGACTTTTTTTTTATTATGAATAAAGTCACATTTTCTATCAGTGCATATCCTTGTTCAAAGTCCCTTCCCCCTCCCACCTCCTCAGGTCACTCTCTTTTCTCCACATCTCCCCATCTCCTCCACAGCATGGGCAGGAGGTCCCATGGTCCCAAGATGGCTTAGTTCAGCCTCCATTCCCCAACATCAAGACTGAGTCAGGTGTTCCTCTAGAGGGAGTGGCATCCAAGGTGCCAGTCCAAGGTGTTTCAGATCCCAACCTGTTCAGTGGTTGTGGTTTGCAGATTGAACATTTTTTGCTTTTTGCTTTTTTGTTTAGAATCCACTAATGAGTGAGTATATCTCCTGCTTATCTTTCTGGGTTTGAGATACCTTGCTCAGGAGGGTGTTCTCCAAATCCATCCATTTGCCTGCAAATTTTAGGATATCATTTTTTCTTTCTGCTGAGTAGTACTCCATTGTGTAGATGTACCACAGTTTGTTATTCCATTCTTCAGTTGAGGGGTATCTGGGTTGTTTCCAGGTTCTTGCTATTAAGAATAATGATGTTATAAACATAGTTGAGTTAATGCCTTTGGAGTGGAAAGGTGTGTCTTTAGAGTATTTGCCCAGAAGTGGTATTGCTGGATCCTTGGAGAGATTGATTCCCAGATTTCTGAGAAACTGTCATACTGCATTCCATTGTGGCTAAACAAGCTTACACTCCCACCAACAATGGAGGAGTGTTCAGCAATGTAGCAGGATACAAGATTAACTCAAAGAAATCAGCAGCACTCCTATACACTAAAGATAAAAGGCCTTAATTTCTGTCTCAATTGCAAGTGTTGAAATTAGGAATGAAACCGTCAAGGGATTAGTTAGCAACAGATTTAGGTCATTGTCACAGGAGTGTATTGATTACTAAAGGAGAAACATGTCTTTATGTTGCTCTCCATCCTTCCTTTCTTCTCTTCATTCTTTCATGACTTGTCCACTATACTCTTGGTCTTTCTCTTTTGACTGTCCCACCTGAGGGCTTCTGTCATATTATGATGTAGTCAGAAAGCCTTCTCCAGAGGCAGCCTATCAAACTGGGACTTTTCAATCTCCAACAGTGAGACAAATAGGTTTATACTATTTATAAATTATTTCATATGTCAAAAATTTAATAGTTTAATATGCTATAGAGGAAAGCTACAGCCTCAAGAGGAATCAGAAAACAGTTTTCTACTGCATTCTCAGCTTTTGAGACTTCCCAGTGGAAAGGGAGTATGCCTATATGTCATCCAGAGTTTAAGCATCACAAACAATCATCACAAACCAAAAGCAAGACAGTTTCTGGCAACAATTTGAGTAAGAATGAGGGAGGACTCAAAAGTGCCTACTCAAAAGTCCTGATATGCCCTTATTTGTCTCTCACCAGCACAAAAAGCCTTAAGCTAATTCCCAAGTCAGACACTGAGGGCAGAGAAATACTTAGTGTCATGTCTTTGGCACTAAGTGGTGTAAAGGGTATAAGATGAAGCCCTTTTCTTAATCTAGAGGCAGACAAGCTTCCCCTAAAGTGCAAGGAAGGCTCATAGAATTTCATGTTTATCAACAAACAAGAGGAAAATTTATTGGGTAGAAAACCTACTGTCTCTTAACAATGCATATATTTCTGTCTTTTTAGGATTGTATTCTTCCACACTCACAAGTCACTACTGCATGCACCTTCATTCTTCATGGGATTTCAGTCACTCACCATAGTTTCTGTCTATGTGCCTATTGTGTCCAAATTCCACTGTGACTTTTATGTTCAATTCTTTAAGTGTTATTTTGTTTCTTGAAAAAATGTCTAGCTGTGTTTTGATAGTGTCTACAGGTCAAGTTCTTATTCTTCTAATATTGATGTGTCTTCACTGTTAACTTTTTTCTCCACCTTCGTGGCCTGTTAGATAATGGTTTTGACCTATTATTCACACTTCAAATTGAGGCCAATGATTTACAACACATATTTAGCATAGTGACACTGTCTCCAAATTTAATTGGAGTGACATTAATAAAGAAAAAGAAAATGAAGAGAGGAATAATGGACTTTCTTTGCCATAACAGGGCATATAGTTATTCTGTGGCTTTTATGTATGATGGCACAAAAGATATATATATATTATATATACATATATATTATATATACATATATAGTTTGTGGTGACATATTTAATGCAACTAGTCTGGAACATCAGAGAATAGATCAGCCCACAGTCAAGCCAGGACAGTAAGGGAGTGAGACAGTACACCTTTAATTTTAACTCTAGAATATGATGCAGAGTTGAACCCAGAGGTGAAACAATTGGGTGAAGAAGGTATTCAAGGCAGGAATAGGAAGACAGATTTATTCAGGCTGAAAACTTAGAAACATAGATGGGTAAGAATCTACTATGGCCTCTTTTCTCTGTCTGATATTCTAATCTTTTCCCCAACATCTGGCTTTGAGTTTTCATTTAATAACAACTAGAATTCATGTTACAAAACCTGGTCTTACTAATTTTTTAAATGACAGCTTATGCAATTCAATGTGCATTTAGATATTTAATAATTGAGAAAATAGAATTTTAAGGAACTCAATATTTTTCTCAGCATAATTATACCATGAATCATAAATAGCGAGCTATGCCCAGACTACATGACTAGAACAGAGGAGAGGAAAGTCGGCTACCCAAATTTTCCACATTATTTGCCTCAGTTACTCTCTACCGGGTCTGGCCTTGTTTGAGTTTCTGTCCTTATTTACTTTGATAGTGAACTGTAAGCTACAAAATGAAATAAACTATCTCTTTTCAAATTGCTTTCCGTCATGGTATTTCTCACAACGAAAAAGCAAAGCAGGACAAGAAACAAGGCAAAGAGAAGAATAATAAAAGCTGTGGAAACTTGAAAGGAGGACATAATTGATGGGTTTTTAAAGACTGAAAAAATAATTACCCAGCAAATGTTGTGTGATTCCAAATATAGAAATAAAAATAAACAACTATCTTGTTTTCTGACATTCTGAAGGGGAAATGTACGTATAGCAAGAACTCAGTAGAGTATGATAATAAATGCCAACCATGACTACCAAACACATATTTAATATTGAACTTTTGTTTATGTATGTTAATTCACTTCTTGACATTGGTTCTACTGAACTATGTGTACAAGCAAAATTACCAGCTTAAATTTTATTGACATTGCAATAGACTATTATAAAACATTTTCAGATTAAAAATGCCATTTCTTCATTATTCTGACTCAATCTGGTTTGGCCAATCACATGGCTTACTTGATAGAATAGACATAATAGTCTCTAAATTAAAGTCTTAAACCCTGAAGAAATGTTTGCAATGTCACTAAAGTAAATCTGGAGAAGTATTTAGAGAAAAGGAAAGAATGTAGGAGATGAAAGGCAACTGTATCCATCACAGATGAGGCTGGACATGTAGGGAAGCTATTTTACAAGTTCTGGCTTAGTGAAAACACAAGATGACTGCCAGTGCCAGAGTAAGAGCAGCCAACAGTGGAGAGAGCAGACACAAATAACCATCTCATCCTTGGAGTGATCAAGACTCAGGAATAAGGAGGTATAATGACTACATGGCATTATACACTTTTGGAGAGGGTCTACTCTGTGAGTGTTAATATGATATCTCGTCATAACCAAAAGCCTATCCATCATCTCTCAAAATCTCTTCCTGTCACTTGATAATCTCTCTTCTGATCCTTCCCCATGAGAGTACCATCCAGAGTAAACAACTAAGCTCCTTTCTGGTATTACAGTTTAGTGAATAGTCTATGAGAAAAATCAAATAGTATATCTACTTTAGGCTGAGAGGTGCAAGTCTTTATGTAGCATAGTTATTTTCAGTTTTGTCTGTATTGTATCGATAACTCCACTGTATTACTGAGTATCATTCTTTCATATTGATATACCACAGACTGGTCTGTGTGTATTAATGAACTGACTTGAGGCAGAATACCAAGACAGCAAGTTATAATGACAGGGGAAAAAATGTGAGAGAGGTAGGGTGCTGTGCTCCAGGGATCTGATCTTCTTTTATTGCCAAGGAAGGCAAGAGATTTCAGAAGCCACTAATAAGAACCAAATGACATAGGATTCATGTTTTCCAAAAGACAATTTGTCAAAAGAGTAAATAAATTGTACTGACCATGGACAGAAGCTTGTAGTCATTCTGGCAATGGACCAATATGTATGTATCTTCCTATCCCAGGTTGAAGTCTTAACCCTTTGTATGGTGATGTGTCAGAAATGAGCTCTAAGTGTGATATGACACTTGGTGACTCAAAATCAGAAGAGCTGTGGTGGCCTAAAAGTTTGGCTCATGAACACTCCCTTATGGCTGATACTGAGGCTTCAGGAGGCCTCTCAGAAAGGACAGCACAATGCCAATCTGTCCCCAAGAACTCGTAGAAACCGTTAACTGATAGCATGTGAAGGCTCTTTCTCAGCAGTGTGGCTGTTCATAAATTGCCTTCACTTTATAAGGGACCACTTTCCCCACATGGCTGTAAACATTTCTATTTAATCACATTGATTCACCAAACTAAACTGAGGTGGAATACTTTCTATCATCTCTCATTTCTCCATGGAGGAAGATCATGCAATAGTTGGTGTTTAAAAGTGAGACATTAGATGAGATCAAGGCCCTCATAATCAGAGAAAGAGACTGAAATCCCTTTCTTATCACCACTTAGAATACATCATTCAAGCAAATCATTATGAACTATAAAACTGGGGAGTAGAATCATTAGGTAGATTGTTGGACTCTGGATACTCACTTGCCAGAAAGTTTAGAATTGAACTGCTCTAATCTACTTTTCTTTGGTGGTTTCAGCACTTCTGGATGACTAAGCTGTCTTTACCAGTAATGTTTTGTGATCTTGCTTGTAATGACACATTTACTGTAAAAAGTTCTTTGTGTGGTATGTGTGTGAACTTTTTATTGGAAGTTCATCATGAGTGGGAGTTATATTCTCCTGCAGTTCATTTGATCTCAACACTACATTCTACACAATAGCATTGTTACATATTTCTTTTTTTTCTTGTCACTCAATTTTATTTATCTTTTTAGAAAATAAAGTCTTTTTTCCATGTACAATAAAATTAAAAAATAAAAATAAATAAATGAGCTTTTAAATAATATTCTAAATTATAGATTCCTTATTATTAATGTATAGAAAGACAGATTTTTATATATTAACCCTTTTATACTTCCTAGATAACCTCTTATATGTTCAGTGATATAGTCTATATAAACAGAGCATTTATAGGAACAGTTTGGTTATTTCCAATCTTCTGGTCTCGATACTTTCACACTCTTACCACATTTTTGCAATTACTAGTACAAATTCGGGTTAAAGGGTCTGGATGTTTTTGGTTTCTTCAGAAAATCAGTAGTTCTTCACTGGGATTTAGAATTCTGTTCTTTGTTTGTTGAAAGATTTGTTTAATGTTTTGCAGTATTTAGTGAGATGTTAATATTGTAACACAGCAGACTAAATTATAGAGAAAATAAAAGCAAATTTATGAAAAAGAGAGGAGCAGAACTTCATCAGAAAATGAAAGCTTTTCTCAGCTGAACATTGCTGTGTAAAGAAAAGAAAGCCCTACCATATTAAGCCAACTACTCACCTACTGCCGTTATTTATGTGTAAACTAATTCTTACTTGGTGCTCTGTCCCCCAGGGACATATTTTCTTTACCTGTTACTATGTCAATAGAGATGTAGAATGGCTCAGGACTTGACCAGAGAGTTCCTCCACTCTTCAAAGAACTTCCACAGGAGAGCAACATATTTCCCCAAGCCTGGAGACTTTCTATCCATCTCTCCATAAGCAAACAAACAAAACCCTTTTTTGTACCTTCTGGATGAGGATAGATGCTGTTTTTCTGGGATATATATAGTCTCCAAATGATTTCATAAGCTCAGACCTGAACAAAACTATGTCTTCTACCATTTACTGTCTCCTAGTTTGTTTAGGTAGAGACAGTGCACAGGAAGACCTCCAAACAATGTGAGGGTCGGACAAATTTGAGATCTCTTAACATAGTGGATTTCAGAGACTGATTTTAGAATAATGAAGGTATATTCTCATAGTATGTCCCATTGAATCATGTTTTCATGCACAATGAAGTATTGTCTCTTCTGAAATTTTTCAAAAACTACTTAGGGTTTATTTCATTCTTTCTTAAATAGTTCATTAGTGAAGCTAATCAACTTGAATGTTGTCTATGGAAAGTATTTTTACATTACAAACTGAGAAACTTAATATGAGATCATTTGGGTGTGTTAGTTCTTCTTGGTGAGATTTGGCAGATTATATCTCTGTGAATTTTTATATAAGTTGTTAAGTTCATTTTCATTAGTTGCTTCTAATACTTTACTGTTATTTTAGCTTCTGTAAGATCTGATGTTGGTCATTTGTGCATTCTAGTCCATTGATTTTTTTCTATTGATTTTGTGTGTTCTATTATTGATTTGCCCTCTAGACTTTGCTATTTACTCTTCATTTTAATTTGTATTTAATCTTCCTTCTTCTGTACTTTTAACTAAAGTCACCTATTAAAAGTCTCTCTTTTCTAATAAAGACGTTTAGTACTATTGACTTTTTTCCAAGAAATTGTGTTATCTACAGTCTGTATGTATTGTTTTAATTTTCTCTTAAGTAAATATGCATTCTAATTTCTATTGAAAGTTTTGATGTGATCCTTAAATTGGTTAGATACACATTATTTAGTTTTCAGATGTTAACAACTTGCTTGATGTCATCAAATTTAATTTTTTCATTGTTATGATTTTATTATGTTATATAGCAATTAGGTTAAAAATTATAAATTCTATGAAGATGTTATCATATATAGATCTTAGTGTTATAAGAAAACAGGGGACTTAACATATAAATTGTGTGCCTGTATACATTGTTATTTTTCAAAAAATATGGAAGATGAACAAATAGCAAAGAAAATTATGTGAATTCTAAGAAAACAAAAATGTCAGTAGCCTGCCACATCTAAGCAGTTGGCACACAGAAAACTTGAAATCATTGTGAAATCTTCTTTTCTGTCTTGAGTGCACATTGTCTGGCTGTAGCCAAATATTATGTAAAAATTCTCAATTATAAACTCAACTAGAAAAATTATGAAAAATAATCTTTTTTTTGTTTTTTTCTTCCTTCTTTATTTTGTATTTATCAAAAAGAAAACACAGTAAAAAGAATTTAAAATGTGGAAGAGTTAACAATAACTATACAGAGGATAAGAATGATAGGCATGGCTTATCAAGGGAAGAAATACAAATAAGATTGCTACACCTATATTTTCTTTGTGTTCATCTTTCCCTCTGAATTTTTTTTTTCATCCCTGTATATCCTTATTCAAGGTCTCTTCCCCCT
>PVIH01027953.1:0-16011 GCA_004025045.1 Sigmodon hispidus | reverse complement strand
GCAGAGAAGAAAAATGACCAGATGTGTTGGGAGGGGGAAGAGACCTTGAATAAGGATATATAGGGAAAGCTGAACACAAAGAAAATATATGTGTAGCAATCTTATTTGTATTTCTACCCTTGATAAGCCATGCTTATGATTCTTATCCTCTGTATAGTTATTGTTAACTCTTCTGCATTTTAAATTCTTTTTACTTTTTCTTTTTTTTGATAAATACAAAATAAAGAAGAAAAAAAAAAGAAAAGAAAGTGTGAAATACCCTCCAAAGAACTGGCACAAGCCACCACTTCTTAAATATAACACCAGTGGCACAGACACTAAGAACAACAATTAATGCATGGGACCTCATGAAACTGAGAAGCTGCTGTAAAACCAAGGACACTGTCAATAGGACAAAACGACAGCCTACAGAATGGGAAAAGATTTTCACCAACCCTACAAGTGACAGAGGGCTGATCTCAAAATATATAAAGAACTCAAGAAATTAGAGCCCAAAACCTTGAATAGCCCAATCAAAAAATGGGGTTCAGAACTAAAAAGGGAATTCTCAGCAGAAGAATTACAAATGGTTGAATGGCACTTGAAAAAGTGCTCTTCAACTTTAGCCATCAGAGAAATGAAAATCAAAACAACTTTGAGATACTACCTGACACCTGTCAGATTGGCTAAGATAAAAGTCACAGATGACAGCCTGTGGCGGAGAGGTGTGGAGCAAGGGTAACACTCCTCCATTGTTGGTGGGAGTGTAAGCTTGTTCAGCCACTCTGGAATACAGTATGGCGGTTTCTCAGAAAAATGGGACTCAATCTCCCCAAAGATCCAGCAATACCATTTCTGAGTGTATACCCTAAAGATGCACATTCGCACTCCAAAGGCATTAGCTCAGCTATGTTCATAGCAGCATTATTTGTAATAGCAAGAACCTGGAAACAACCTAAATGCCCATCAACTAAAGAATGGATTAACAAACTGTGGTACATCTACACAATGGAGTTCACAATGGAGTTCTACTCAGCAGTAATAAAAAAATGATATCCTAAATTTTGCAGGCAAATGGATGGATTTGGAGAATATGCTCCTGAGAGAGGTATCACAAACCCAGAAAGATAAGCAGGGGATGTACTCACTCATTAGTAAACTTTAAACAGGAAAGCAAAAAGCAAAGCATGCCAAGCTGCACACCCTGAACAACTTGGGATCTGAAACACCTTGGAGTGGCACCTTGGATCCCATTCCCTCTAGAGGAACATCTCACTCAGTCTTGATATTGGGGTGAGGAAACTGGATCTGCCAGAAGCGGATGCTGAACTGAGCAATATTGGGACCTTGGGACCTCCTGCCCTTGCTGGGGAGGAAATGGGGAGATGTGGAGAAGAGAGAGTGACTGGAGAGGGTGGGAGGGGAAAGGGACCTTGAATAAGGATATATATGGATAGAAAATGTGACTTTATTCATAATAAAAAAATAAAGAGGAAAATAAAAAGAACCTAGAAACAACCTAGATGCCCCTCAACTGAGGAATGGATTAACAAGCTGTGATACATCTACACAATGAAGTAATACTCAGCAGTAAGAAACAATGATATTCTATAATTTGCAGGCAAATGGAAGAATATGGAGAATATCTTCCTGAGGGAGGTTTCACAATCCCAGAAAGATAAGCAGGGGATGTATTCCCTCATTAGTGGGCTATAAACATGCAAACCACAAACCCTGGAGAGCTTGGGATCTGAAGCACCTTGAACTGGTACTTTGGAGCCCATTCCCTCCAGAGGAACACCTGACCCAGTCTTGATGTTGGGGTGAGGAAAGCGAATTTGCCTGGAATGGATGCTGAACTAAGCCACCTTGGGACCTTGGGACCTCCTGCCCTTGTGGCGAGAAGATAAGGAGATGGGGAGAAGAGTGACTTGTAGGGCCAGGAGGGGAAGGGCATTTCAACAAGGGGATACATGGATAAAAATGAGAATTTATTAATAATAAAAAGAGAGAAAAAAGGTAGTATAACAAAAATGTTTTTCAACTTTTAAATTATTCTTATCAAATGTGCATCTTATTCTTACCAAATGTATATTACAACATAGTCAAGAATTTAAAAACTATCAAATATTTTAAACACAGCTTAAAAGCCATTCATTTCCTTCATATCAGTCAGATAGGTACATTAGTTTTAGAACTTTGTAGAAACTTTAGCTGGGGAGACAGGGGGACATATGTAACTGTATGTATATACAAATTAAATGGAAATTCACAAATCAGGCCTATAAATACTGTGTTGGGCTTGCTAAAGCTGTAACCAAGACTCCCTTCATTCAATTACATCTGTTCTATTTCATGGTGTTAAATAAGATAGCTTTACTGTGACTTTCTCTGCAAAAGACAATTCAGAGGTAAGGCATCTAAAGTTTATCAGTTCTATAAAACAAGTCACAAGCTCACATGGCAAAAAAAATAACACACTTGAACTTTTGTTGGGGTCTAATTTCCTATTAATGTCTCACTAAAGTTATCTGATAGCAAACACTGCAGAGGAAAGAAGCAGTTGGTCTCCTGACATTTAGATACATATCATAAAGGCTGATGTTGTAAATCACCACATGACTGAAGCGACACAAGCCCTGTCTATGCGAGTGCTGCTGATACTCTACAAGATCCATGGATAATATGGGCAAATTTCATTAAGTAACTTTTCATCTCTAATATTTTCTATACTTTACCAAAAACAAGAACTCTACACAGTTCAATTGATCCTCTTAGTTACTATGTAACTTGGTTATCACAAAGCCTTTACCACACACTTTGATAATATATAACAAAGACAAAGCAAATAGCAGTATTTTCGTAAATGATGGACCATTTGCAAATTTGAATTAAAATCTAAACTCTGAATTTCAAGAGTTGTAACTTTATTCCATGACCAGGAAAAAAGTTTCTGTAGGTGATGTTATGAAGTTTTTATTACTTAACATTGTATGATTTGAAAGAGGTGGTTTGACATAAAATATGCCTGAATCAATACATTGATCAATTTTGTGACTGTCTTAGAATCTATCCTTTTTAACCAACCTATCTACATAAAATCCAACTTCATTTCATCAAGATAAATTACTTACACAATATCAATAATTATATTTTATCTTTATATTCAAAACCTTGCACCAATCAAGTGTGGAGTCATGTAGGATAAGGTGTTATTTAGAACCACATTTCATGATGACACCCTTGAAATGTATATCACTGTAATGATAATTATATACTTTACAAGTTCAAAGTGCTTTTATCCTCTGAGATAAAAAGTTCCAACTATTAGATCTCTCAATTCCCTGTGAAGTGGTTCTAAAGTTTGCTCCACATTATAGTCAATGGAGAACTTTGCAAAGTATTGATTCCTTAGATAATGATGACACTCAGCCACAGAATGAGGATCTACTATGTATAGAACCACAAATTCTATTTCAGTATGAAAAAAATTGGGGGGAACTTTTGAGCTGAGTAGTGGTTGTGTAAACAAGTAATTGCACAACTGAGACAAACCTAAGCTACCTAAGTGATATCCTGTTTCAAAAAAAAAAAAAAAACAAACAAACATATTGATTCCTTGGTTTAATACCCAGAAGTTCTGATGTAATAGGTGTGTACTATGGCTGAGATAGCAGAATGTTTTTAGTAGTTCACTAAGTATTTCTAATGTGAAGATGAAGTTGAAAACGATACAGTTAATTTGCCTACTAGGTTCTAGCCAACCCAGAGACTTTCAAAACTTTATTAGTAATTAGTTTCCTATTCAGAAGATGATTTTCCCAGAGGTTTCTAGTTTTGAAATATTATTTTCACAAGTAATTACTGTCTTGCTTGAGTCTCTGCTAAATTATTTCTGTTTAAAATGGAAAGACTTGTTTGAGCTGAACCTGCTCAGCCCAGAAATAGGTTCTTGAATCTGATTCTTTTCCAGTTTTCTGTTTTCTTCAATAACATGATTTTTCCCATATCTTGACCTTTGATCAAATCAACTAGACTTCTCAACTTCATTTCATCCCTTCTTAACAATCATAATTTGATTTAAAACACCAAACACTCTAGCATCATGCTACTATAACTAACTTAGAGTGGTAATTTGTACTTTGACTTCATATTCCTTACTACTCACTAGCCATGTAATCTTGGATATTATGGTGCCTTCTCTGAGCCTCAGTTTTTACGTCTGTATAATGAGAAATTCTATCATAAATGTGGGAGTTCCAATATCAAGAATATAGCACTTATGGTGCATTTTACACAAAGCATGTTCAAATGCATGTTAGCAAGCACATTTGATTTTCTGATGATAAAATAACTGATAGAGAATGCTTTTCATTCATATAAAATCAACAGATGATGATTTGACAATCAAAACAAATTGCCTCACCTACCCTGTTTGTCATTTAAACATAACATCTCTCCATATATGTTTATCTCTCAGAACAGCTATTTTACCTTAAACATGCTAATTTTTTCATGGGAATGAATGACAGGGGTGCATTTTATTTTTAGTACCTGAAGAGGCTATTGCTTTTGATATCATAGATAAATGTTAGGATACATAATAATTTTTTTATTGCCAAGAGTTCTGAATGAAGCTATAAAAGAAAAAAACTGATCTGCCTAATTGCCTCAAGATGGATATGTAATGCATGAATCTCTTGCTTAATGGCTCCAGTAATAAGCCACCTGCTTCCCCTGCCTTCTACACATAACAGTACTGTATGAATGAACAGTGCATTCTGAAGGGAACACTCTTAGATTTTGAGATGTTATGATTTTATTAAAGCTTATTTTCATTTTTAATATTACCTAATATAATTCTAGATTTTAAGTAAAAGCCTTCATTCTACATAAGTTTCTATAAGTCCTATTAAAATATCCTGTAGTTATAAGTTCTGCATTCACAGGTACTAGTTATAGGACAAATAAATAGAGATAAAGACATAGAAGTAGGCTAAATGTTGGGTATTTGTTTGATTTGTTGAGGACCAAATACTTGGTCTGTTAGCATAAAAGGATTTAACATTCAGTCAAGCCACTCATCATTAATTTCCCACCATTTGACTTCATGATTTAATCTATCACAATATTCTAAAGTCTGCCATGCATGATTCTGTCTTAAATACACATAAATTAAGTTTAAATGAGCCTTGCCACTTCTAACATGTCAAAGATTCAGGCTACAGTAATTCAGAATTTGTGATGACTCAGGCTTCTCTGAAAGCAGAGGGTACACTTATTCTTGGCAGTGTATCAGTGTTAGCAGATGGCAGAGGTATGTTTCGACTACTTAAAACACATCCTTTTCAAGTACCTAAGAAGGCATTTGCAGCAAATACTAGATATGATAATTAAAAATCATCATGACAAGCCTTGTGAAACCTGCCACTGTGTTTACAGTAAAGATGTTTTCTTAAGGATGTTATTCACTATTTGCACTGGAAAGCCCACAAAATATACAGGCTCAGAACTACAATGATACAGAAAGTAATTACTCTTTCTATATTACTTATAATAGTACCAAAATTTGTTATTTGATACAACTTGTGGCCTGCTTGGGAGAACACAAGACTTTTTCAGGTGCATGTTGTGATTCCTTTTTATTGTTGTTTTTAATTTGCATGGTTTTAAATTGTTCATCCTCTTTTTTAAAGGCTGTATGTCAATCAGCCAAACAACTAACAAAACATAAGGCAAAACTAAGTTAACGTAAACTATTAATAAATATCAAAAAAAAATCTTTACAAATTTTGTTTTACCATAATTGCAAACATTACAGTGTTATTCCTGAGTATTTCAGCATGCTTAAAGAGAAAAGACATTTTCTTTTGCAGTCACAGTGTTACTCAAATTGCTCCTATCACTGAAAATGTAAATTAGTGAATTTTAAGAGTTTTATCTCCATGAAGGACAAAAGCAGTGGCTTCTTCCACTCTCCATATTAATGACCCACACTGATATGGGAATTTGTGACCAGCTCATCTTTGTGGATTGACTAATCAATTGATTGGTAGAGTTTCATTCTATTTTTTCAGTTCATACTCTAGAAAGCAGACAGGAAACCTTAAATTGTTGTTGTTTCCTCTTCCCTGCTTCTTCTGGCTCGCAAGACAGAAAAAATTGAGAAAATTACATTCTTCTTCTTGTGTGAAAACTCATAGATGTTCCCCCTAGTTTGATCCATGGCACTGTTCATCTCTGGGCAAGATAATAATCTTCATTCTGCACTTGGAGAAATTACTAACTTCCTTCTTCTCATAGAGGGAAATGCATGTTTATTAGACCCTTGAAGATTTAGAAGTGAGAGTTGGAGTATAAGCACTGCCATAGTCACATGATTGGAATTTATTGTATTTGAATAATTAAAATAGCTACAATATCAACTCTATCAGCAGCTATGGTTCTATGATAAACCTTATTCCCATTTCACCATTTATTAATATAATCTTTATCATTTCTTTGTAGTTAATTTCTTCTGTCAACTTTTTGGAAACATTTAATAATTCTCTGCATGCTACCAATGTAAAACCATGAAATTTTATCAAATATGATCAGTATATTCCCCATTTAAGGCTTTGTGTACTGTTTATTGAATAAATGCATCTCTTAACTGTACAATCATTTTCTAGGAGAACTCAAGCCAAAGCACTGCTCTTAGAAAGATCAAACTCTTCAAAAGGTTTCACCACTTGGAAAACACAGTTATTAAATAGCAGCCTTCTTCAGTGTTTCCCCCAGTTCATTGTGCCTTGATTGTGTTTTCTCATTTAAAGGTTAAAGCTCAAGTCAAATATTTAATCTTGGACAAAGCATGCATTTAGAAATAGCAAGCGTTCCATCATGCCTAGACAAGTACTGTACAGGTCTTGTTCCCTTGCTGGTGGTTATTGACAGGACTGCTGTCCCTCTATGCTATTATGGGCTCCATCAGTGCTGCCAGGAAAAAGGGACTCTGGCATTTCAGCAGTTGTTCTTTGCCAGGCTCTAAACTTTCTTTTAAGCTTTACGAGTTGGCTACAGAGCAATTTTAAGAGTGCTGTTTGACATCTGGGCAGTTGACCTACTCATAAATTGAAAAATAAATTAAATTGTCTCTGAGTTGTCTTCCTTTTTCTCTGCTGTAGTGGTTTATGAGTAGCAGACATATTTCACATAGGGCAAAGTTTTACTAAACATTTTTCACATAGGGCAAACTTTTACTAAACATAATTACATTTACATATGATAGTCTTGATTATGTTAAATACATTTCTGGCTTTGATTATTTTATTAATATTGAATTAGAACTGTTAAGTCTGTTTTTCAAAGTTACCAAGTTAACATTATTATTTCTAAAAATTATGAAGGCCAGGAATCTCAAATCTTCTCAATCAATCTCTCTGTCTCTGTCTCTCTCTCAGTGTGTGTGTGTGTGTGTGTGTGTGTGTGTGTGTGTGTGTGTGTGTGTGTGTGTGTGTGTGTGTGTGTGTGTGTGTGTGCTGTATCTTATTTTGTATATTTGTATAACTTGGTGTTCTGGTTAATGAAAATTTAAGAGAGCTTCAGTCCAGGTGGTAAAGTCCTAGACTAAGTTGTAAGAATTGAACCCACAAATGAGTCAATGAATGTAGAAACAATAACATAGACTCAGTTTTTAAAAGAAACAATGAGGTTATTTAACTAAATAGAACTGTATTTCTGGGTTTCTGCTATTTATATCCTCATGCAAATTAAAATATCTATAAAAAAATGTGAAAACCACAGTAGCAGTTTAAGTTACAAAACACCTCCTTATCCTCAAAGGTTATAGGAGAAAGCGCACATGCCATGAATTTGATGAGGAATGCATGTTTCTGAAATAGTTTGGGCATCTTGTTTGTTGTTTGTTTGTTTGTTTGGTTGGTTGGTTGGTTAGTTTTACCAAAAAATTATCTTCAGATTAACTATAATGATTCTATGCCTTAAGGTTTTAATCAGTAGTGAAAATAAAATGAACCCTAATTCATGTCATAATTATTTAAAGAAAACTACCTTTTATAAAAATAAATAGAATGAATAAGATATTGACCTTTTAAGAGTTTTCTCATCACTAAGTTTATAAAAACTTAGTAAACAATAACTTCTGTATTTGATAATATTAGTACTTCTCTCCCTTATCTGTATCAAGTAGTCTATGACCCTACTTCCATTTGTATTTCTTTCCTCCCACCAAGCTCCTTTTCCCCTATTACTATCTCTGGTTACACTTGATTTAAGTAGAGCTCCTACCACTGACTCAAATGGAAAATATGTAGAATGGCTGGCCAGAAAGCAGGCATGTGGTAGAATCCTTTTGGACGCCAGTGGTCTCATTTAGTGCTAATGATAGCCTGCAATGGCTATCAGTCATTTCAGGGAATACCCATGCCATAAGCTACAAGGATTTGAAAAGCAAAGAGGAAAATGCACACCACTGAACATATGTATATCAATAGTCATCAGTTTTCTGCAGTGAGGCAACCATAGCAATAGTGTTGAGCATAATATGTGTTTTGAATTTGAATTTCACTTCCCCTTTTCAGTGAACTTTCCCATCTATTATCAAGTTTAATCCTCACAGCAGCCCTATAAAGTAGGCATGTAAGCAAGGAAGTATTCCTACACTCTATTTGACCCATGACAAAACCTAAGGGAAATGACTGAATCTGGACTTGAATTTAGAAGACATGACTTCAAGCTGTGTATCAATCTAGCCATCCCTTTCTCCCTTCAAATAGAACAACCTCAGCTTCAGGGTATAAATGCCCTCAAAGAATGGGTAACTATTTTAAAAGATATTTTAGTACATTTTTCACAAACTCCAAATGTTCAAACCCAGAGAAAACTTGTAAGGAAAATACCAATGATCATATGTTTATATTTATATAGATTTACAAGTTGTTAAGATCACTGCATGATTAGATTTTACAACTTCATATATTTATTTATGCTTTTATATAAACAATTTGATAATAAAAAGTGGATATCATAATACTACTAAATTATTTACCAAGTTAAATCTAACATTGTAAACATGTAACCTGGCTTGAGAAGCTTTAGATTTTATTTTTTATGTTTCATGTATTTTAGAGAAAAGAGAAGTCTTATTACTGTATGGGTTTTTCGATATCTATTCTAAATGTTTTGCTTTTTATATAATGTTTGATATTGATTTTCAAAAAACAATATATATATATTCTACATTATATTTTTTCTAGTGGTTCTCCAAATATTCTTTCTGGTATTTTTCTGATGTCAAATCAATATTGAGGTAATACATTTCATTTTCATGTCTTTTGTTTTCTTTATTTTTTGGCAGTTTCTTAGATGTTTTACTTTTTTAAATTTCTCTGACCTTATTCTCCTATCATTAAGAAATACTTTCAGTTCAAGTTAAGAATATTTAAAATTTATTTTATAGCACTGATTGCTTTAATTATCTAGATTTATTTTTATGTAAAATTACTTTCAGTTTTGAATTATTTCACTGTTTTCTCATGATGAGATTCACATACTGAATTTCTGACTGGAACACAGCTTGAGTGGTCCTATATCCTTCTACATCTCCTCTAGAATTTGCCATTTGATAGTCTATGCTTTAGTTAATTTTCAGTGTCTCTATTGAATCATACTCCATTAATTTTTTGTGATAAATTTATTTAACTTAGCATAATGCTGTATGTTAGAACATTTATATAGGATTTGAAAACTCATATTTATAAGTTTGTCCATATCTTTCATGAATATCTTATTCTCTAATTTTGTTTTTTGGGGGGTCACGTGTTAATAAAAATATATAAGAAATGGTAACTCCTTTTAGTTCTTACACGGTTTAATGATTAGTAATTGTGAACATCATTTCATTTCTGAGTGGTTATATGTATATATTCTTTGGGTAAATGTTTATTCAATTCCTTTGCTCATTTATAAATCACATTGTTTGATCTTGTCATTGTCAAATTATGGTGGTTATTTTTATGCTGTGGATATTGATTCTTTATGAGATATATTGAGTTCTGTTGTCTTTTGAGATTTTTCTCTGTGACTGATTAAGAGTTCATGTGAATTTTAGCAAAGTTTTTTTTTCTTTTTCCGTTTTTTTATTATGAATAAAGAAGTCACATTTTCTACCCTTGTATATATACTTATTCAAGGTCCCTTCCCCCTCCCACCACATCAGGTCATTCTCTCTTCTCCACATCTCCCCATCCCCCACCCAGCATGGGCAGGAGGTCCCAAGGTCCCAAGGTTCCAATATTGTTTAGTTCAACCTCCACTACTGGCAAATCCAGTTTTCTCCCCCCAACATCGAGACTGAGTCAGGTGTTCCTCTAGAGGGAGTGGGATCCAAGGTGTCAGTCCAAGGTGTTTCCGATCCCAAGATGTTCAGTGATTGTGGTTAGCAGCTTGGGCATGCTTTGCTTTTTTCTTTTTTGTTTAGACTCCACTAATAAGGGAGTACATCCCCTGCTTATCTTTCTGGGTTTGTGATACCTCGCTCAGGGGGATATTCTCCGAATCCATCCAAAATTTTAGCAAAGTTTTTTGTGAAAAATCCTATTGAGATTTTGGTAGTTTATTGAAGTTACAGATTGCTTTGGGATTGGTCGTATCTTAATAAAATATGCCATCAAATCCATGAGGGCAGTCTGCCTTTCATTAATTTGTGATATTATTTTCAACCATATTTTCTAGTTTTCAGTGTTTAATATTTTTACTTCTTTGATTATATTTCTAAATATTTAATTATTTGTAATTATTTGGACGAGTTTTTTATTGTATTGCATATTGTTAATATTCAGAAATTAGACTGATATTTTGGCATTATTCTATCTGCCACACAGAATTATTACCTAGTGATATTATTCATATCACTGAATTCAGCATACTGATTTACAGAGTGTTTTAGTAATCTCAGAAGACATTACTTCATGTTCCTGTTTAGTCAGTCCTCCACACACAAAAAAATTTTTGTGGTGTTCATCAACATAGATTTAACTGGTCTGTTTTTGAACTTCATATAATAGAATCAAACAATGCATACCCTATTGCCCAATATGTTTGTTTTAGGGAAGAGCAATTTATTAGTTACTTATACTTTGTTAAATAAATATGTCAAGGATTTGGTAGCTGTGCAGAAATATGAGAGACAAAGTCCATGCCATGAAGGAACTTAAGATTCAGTAAAAGAAGTGACAATCATTTGATGTCATAGACACACACAAGCTAGATGCAAATACAACTGAATAGACAGGTTTTGAGTGATTACACAAGGATTTAATGGTCCTGAAAGGCTTCTTTCAGGAGGTAAGATGAGAAAGACAGGATGGTTAGGCAGGTCAATGGAAATGACTATGCAATCATATGGGTATGCCAATTTTACATGGCAAGCTACTGGAGATAAATTATGAATAAGGCAAAATAAATCAAATGATATATATTGTATTCAATATACTTTTGAGATGTATCCTTACTGTATCTAGATTAATACTGCATTATTTTTAGTCATTGCAGAGCTGATATTTCAAACTATCCATCTCCTTGTGGATGTGTATTTTGGGTCATTTTTAAATTTTGTTATTTCTAAATGAAGCCAGACTAATCATGCTTGTTAAGTTACTCATTTCTATATCTGGAGTAGAACCACAAAGTCACACACTATTTACATTTTCAACCTTTAAATGATCTACAGGGTCCTTTCCCAAAGTGAGTATATAATCCCTCCATGACTGTTTTACCATTTGAGTACTTCTGTGTGTGCATTGTATTTCATAGTCACCTGTTGTTTTCCTCACCACAAATGATATGCATTACCTTCCTGTCTGCTTGTGCAGATCAGTTTTTTGATAAAGTGCATCTTGAAGACCTTGAAAACTTTTGAAAATTGGTCCTATGTTCATTCTTTAACTTTAGGAGCTCTTTGCATATTCTAAAACAAATGTATGTAGGTAGAGGTAGAGGAACAGAGAGATGACAGGGCGAGGATTAACTATTCCAAGTATGTGATTTTTCTTTTTACATTGTTAATTATATTTTGTGATAAGATGTTTTAAATTATCTAACACTCATATTAATCTTTTTCTGATACATTTTTTCCAACTTGGCCAGGAATGTGTACTTTAAGCTTGCCTTTTTGCACTTTTGTAATATGTCCATCATTTTTGAACATTTCATTATTATGTTCTAGATATATTGTGTATTTTCCCTGATATAGCCTCAGATGCTATGGTTCATTTGAACACATAATAGTATTTTGAAACTAATGCTAAAAATGTCAACAAATAGTAGACTTCTTAGCAGTTGTGTGAATTCACATTGAAGATTGTAATTCCAAACGAACAACACTGATTCTTTTCTTTCTTAATGCATTCCTTGTATCTTTCTTATCACAAATTATAAACCCAGATTTCATAAATCATCAGTGTATGCATTTATTTGTTTTGAAATTTCTACATGCATAGCAATATCAATAATAAGCTTTTAATTGTGCTTGAAAATTTCTTTGTTGCTAATTTTGCCCTTCAAATACATTCAGAGTTCATATTCAGAGTACCCCTTTCAAAATGTACTTTTTTCAGTTGGTTGGAATTGGACATTTTATTTATATTTATATTCAAGTTTTATATTTTATAATATAAAAAATTTATTTATTTAATTTGTAGGAGTACTCAATGATATGGCATGTCTGTGGAAGTCATAGGAAATTTTTCAGGTCTTGAACTCAGGTCTTCAGTCCTGGCAGCAAGCATCTTTACCCACAGAGGCTTCTTCCCAACTCTGTATTCAATTTTTAATTTCCTCCACTCTTTCTAAATATATATTTACATATGTAAATATTTACATATAAAATTAAATACTGTATCAAAATGTAAATTCATGCCAGATAGTAGTGCTACATGTTTTTAATTCAAGCAGTGGTTGGCTTATTTATAAGTTCCTCATACTGTTCTCCAATCTTGGTAAAACAATTTCCATTTATTTTTGCATTATTATTCCTTTAATGTTGGGAGTATTAAATGCATACTTTCAATTCTTTTCTTTTATTCTTTTACTCTTTTAGGGAAAATATTATAATTATGATATCTATAGCTATATTTATTCTAAAATTAAATGAATTATTATTTAAAAAGATAATTTAAATATTAAGTATATATTATTTAAAAGATAACAATTATCTTTTTCACTTGTCAATACATTCTAGGGAATAACTTCTTACAAATTCATGCTTTATGAAGAATCTCACTTTTAAACATGTTTTTATTTCAAAAAATATAGCTTTACAAGAATTGTACTTAAAAGTTCTATGCATCTTTTTTCTCATTGCTCCCTTAAGGTTAACATTTTACATATTTGTAAAATACTGGTCCCAAGAGTCATATACAGATACTTAGACACATTTGTGCAGATGGAATATCAATAAAAACAAAATGGCAGCCATAATATATAAGCAAAGTTCTATAAGGTTAAAAAAAAAAGTGCTCAGACAAAGCATTGTGAGATCAAAAATACCTCCTAAAATACCATTGATTTTGTATTGTGTTGGACATCTACATCTGGGCATGGGGCCTGCCTTTTACTGTGGTTTGTATACCTGATGAAACTCTGCTAGAGAAAACTAATTTTTCCTGTGTGAGTGCTTATTAACTGGAGATAGCTTCTGGATCAGAGATAGGGGCTTGTGTCTACTTTCTCTCTCAGCACTGGGACCCCATCTGCCTAAGATCTATATAAACCCTAGCCACGAGGCCACAGCCTCTGTAAGTTCATATCAGTATTAGTCCACTAGTGTCTAGGTCTTCCATCCCCACTGGCTCCTACAATTTTTCTGCCTCCACTTCTGCAGAGAGCCCTGAATTTGGAGGGGAAGTATTTGATGTAGACATCCCACTTAGAACAACAGACTATTTAAGGGTCTCTCACTCGCTAAATATAATTCAGTTGTGAGTCTCTGTATTTGTTCCCATGTGATGCAAGAGAAAGCTTCACTGATGATGGCTGAGCAAGGTACTGATCTATAAATACAGCAGAATGTCTTTAGGAGTCATTTTATTACTATATTCCTTTAGCAGAAGGTTCATGCCCTATCAAGTCTCAGGTTCTTGGCCACCTAAGAAGTGTTGGCATGGGTTCCATGTCATGGAATGGGCCTTAATTTCAATTAGATAATGATTAATTATTTCCATAACTTTGGTGCCAATATTGCACAAGTGTATTTTCCAAGCAGGTTACCATTGGTCCCTTCTTCTCTCACTTAAGCATCCCTCTTTTAGTAATCTCATTTATCTTATGACTTTGATTATCCTATTGTTGTTCTGGATCGACACAAAGAATGGTTATGTTTACTTTTAGGTGTAAGATACACTATTCTACTACTTCTATTAGTCAATTGTGATGATATATTGTATATTTAACTAAATAGCCTGAAATATCAGAGAACAGAATCACCCACAGAGTCAACTCATGTAGGTCAGGGAGTGGTGACCAACACCGTAATCCCAGCACTCAGGAGGTGAAGATCTGTGTGGATCTCTGTGAGTTCAAGGCCTAATAGAGCCTACGGTGGCACACACCTTTAATCCTAGCACTACTAGGAAAGTTGAACCAAGAAATGAGATAGCTGGGCAGAGGAAGGGGAGGGAGGAGTTCAGCTTCTCCTATATTCCCTTTCAGCTGAGGACTGAGAGAGACTGAGTCTGATGACCCTTAGAGACAGGATATACCATTTTTGGCCTGAGGAGTTAGCTAGGTGAGGACTGGCTATGGCTTGTCTCTCTGTTGATCTGATATTTCAGTTTTTCCCTGATAGCTGGCCCCAGGTTCTCATTATCATACCAAATAGAATTCATTCAGTAGTCAATTGCTGGTAAGCTTAGACCAAAAGCTGGAGTTTCTTTTATGTCTCCGGCTTCACTTCATATCACTCTTTGCATTCAGTAAATTCAATGTGAGATCAATTTTATTTCAGTTCTGTGACTATACCATGGCCTTTTCTATCTCATTTCCTTTGCCTGGAGTTTTCTACTTCACATACTCAACAAAACTGCTTCCTTTGTCTTCATTAAATTAGTGCTGCTTAGTCAGACTTTTCCAAACCACTTTACTTAAAATGAGGTTCTCCCTTCTTGCTCTGCAGTCTTCTGAATGGTCATGGTCATATCATTAAATAAAAGTCTTCTTTAATTTATTTGATTGGTTTTCCCTGTCTTTCCTACTACAATGTATGACCTATGAGATGCAAGACATTATTAATCTTCTTACAGCTTAGCTGCAGGTCTGAGTAGCGTTATCTTACATTTATCCCATACTCCAATATTTACTGGATGAATTGGTTATGGAACAAATTAATATACAAAGAAGTAGGTACATTTTGTGTTAAAGGCCTTGAATATTATGCCAAGACTTCTAAACTTTATCTTTTGAAATGTATTACATATGTAAAGTGAGGTAACTGCTAAAGCAGAGGAAAGAATTTAAGCATTGTGCAATAATCAAAGAGAAATGGGTTTATTGTGGCTAGAGGAAAGTCAGAAAGGTGTGATGGATGAGATCATAAGCAAAGTAGACTTTCAAAGACAAATTGGACTTATACATGCAGAGATAAGAGACTAAGTGGGCAAAGCTGGACTTTATCCTTGAATAAAGGAAGCTTTCCAGTAAGTGTGGAGCATGAAGCATGCAGCATGCTTAGTGAGGAGTAAACCTTGAAAAAATAATTGGAACAGATTGCCGTGATCAATGAATGCTGAGCTGTGTCATGTCTTATACAGGAAAAGAATGTGATAGCATGTCAACTATTCCTTTATGTTTTCTTGTGAAATTTCTTTTGAGTCTCTCTTTTCTTCTCAACTACTTGCTGTTCCTTGGCTCTAACCCCAATTTCCTGTGCTTGAACAATTCAAACAACTTCCTAATTAGTTCTTTTCTTCTACCTCCATTTCCTAACCTTATTTTTTTCTGTCTACTGCCTTACATCACAGTTTTGTTTTTTTTTTT
>PVIH01027952.1:0-16025 GCA_004025045.1 Sigmodon hispidus | reverse complement strand
ACCTCTGTGAAAACTAGGGTATGGACGGGTCCTGGGATGTCTAGGGGGACGCCTCAACGATACTCTTAGGATTATGTTCCACTTGCACAGCAGAGAATGGACCACTGCCCTACCTGTGTCTTATTAAAACAAAAAGGGGGAGCTGTTGGGAGCTGCCGCACCTTAAAGATGGCGCTCGCTCCTGTCCCCTGCCCTCCTGATGGCAAATGCTTCTAGTAATAACTAACTATCTGCTGAATTGACTAGCTTGTTTCCGTGTGTGTGGCCCTATGGTGAAAGCCCACACGGCATTAGCTGAGTGAAGGACTTTGAGCTTAAAATTGGCTGCACAGGTTGGGACTGGGGCTACTGCTGTAAGAAGTATCTGTATTAATAAAGGACCTGGTCAATTACCATGGAAGAATCCTGGTGTTGTGTCTTTTCCTGCTGGTCGGGATTTGGTGCAGCACACTCTGCAACCTCTTCACCATAGGCTGTCATCTGTATATTTTATCTTCGCCAATCTGACAGATGTAAGGTGGTATCTCAAAGTTGTTTGATTAGCGTTCTCTGATGGCTAAAGATGATAAGCTCTTTTCTAAGTGCTTTTCAGGCATTTGTAATTTTTCTGCTGAGAATTCCCTTTTTAGATCTGAACCCCATTTTTTGATTGGGTTATTCAAGGTTTTGGGCTCTAAATTCTTGAGTTCTTTATATATCTTAGAGATCAATCCTCTATCACTTCTAGGGTTGGTGAAAATTTTTGCCCATTCTGTAGGCTGTCTTTTTGTCCTATTGACAGTGTCCTTGGCTTTACAGAAGTTTCTCAACTTCAGAAGATCCCACTTACTGATTGTTGATCTTAGTGTCTGTGCCACCGGTGTTATATTTAGGAAGTGGTCACCTGTGTGAATTCATACAAGTATATTTCCCACTTTATTTTCTATCAAGTTCAAAGTGGCTAGATTTATGTTGAGGTCTTTGATCCACTTGGATTTGAGTTTTGTGCAGAGTGACAGGCTGGGATCTATTTACATTTTTCTACACACTACCATCCAGCTATGCCAACACCATTTGTTAAATATACTATCTTTTTTCCATTGAATATTTTGGGCCTCTTTGTCAAAGATCAGGTATTCATAGGTTTTTGTGTTAATGTCTGGATCCTCAATTCTATTCCATTGATCCACAAGTCTGTTTTTATGAAAGTACCAAGATGTTTTTATTACTGTAGCTTGATTGTATAACTTGAAGTCGGGGATGGTGATGCCTCCTGAGGTTCTTTTGTTGAACAAAAATGTTTTGGCAATCCTGGCTTTCCTGTTACTACAAATTAAATTGCTTATTGTTCTTTCAAGGTCCAAAAAATATTGTGTTGGGATTTTGATGGGCAGTGCATTGAATCTGTAGATTGCTTTTGGTAGAATTGCCATTTTTAGTATGTTGATCCTACCTATCCAGGAACATGGGAGAACTTTGCATTTTCTGATATCCTCTTCAATTTCTTTCTTCAATGATTTAAAATTTTTGTCAAATAGGTCTGTTACCTCTTTGGTTATAATTACTCCAAGGTATTTAATACTATTTACAGCTATTATAAAGGGTGATGTTTCCATTATTTCTTTTTCAGCACTTCTGTCTTTAGTGTATAGAAGGGCTAGTGATTTCTTTGAGTTAATCTTGTATCCTGCTACATTGCTGAAGGTGTTTATCCGCCATAGAAGTTACTTGGAAGGTATTCTCCCTGCATTCCTGATCTCTCCAGGGCTTTAATCATAAAGGAGTATTGGATTTTGTCAAAGGCTTTTTCCGCATCTAAGGATGTGATCACGTGGTTTTGTTCCTTTAGTTTGTTTGTATGATGGATAACATTTACAGTTTTTCATATGTTAAACCAGCCCTGCATTTCTGGGATGAAGCCTACTTGGTCATGTGGATGATATCTTTTATGCATTGTTGTATACGGTTTGCCAAAATTTTGTTGAGAATTTTCGCATCAATATTCATGAGGGAAATTGGTCTGTAATTCTCCTTCTTTGTTGTGTCTTTGAGTGGCTTGGGTATTAGGGTGAGGAAGAATTTTGTGAGTCACTTATGTATACAATCATATCATCTACAAATAGAGATAGCTCAGCTGAAAGCCTTAGAACAATCAGAAGCAAACTCACCTAGAAGGAGTAGATGGCAGGAAATAATCAAACTTAGACCTGAAAACAATATAACTGAAACAAAAAGAACAATACAAAGAATCAATGAATTAAAGAGTTAGTTCTTTGAGAAAGTCAATAAGGTAGATAAGCCATTATCCAAACTAATCTAAAAGCAGAGAGTGTCCAAATCAACAAAATCAGAAATGAAAAGGGGGACATAACAACAGAGCACCAGGAAATCCAGAGAATTATCAGATCATACTTCAAAAATCTATATTCCACAAAAAAGTAAAACCTAGAAGAAATGGACAGCCTTCTAGACAGGTGTTGGGAGCTGCCACACCTTAAAGATGGCGCTGGCTCCTGTTCCCCGCCTTCCTGATGGTGAATGCTTCTAGTAATAATTAACTCCATCCATGGGATGTGCTGAATTGACTAGCTTACTTCCGTGTGCGTGGCCCTATGGTGAAGGCCCACACGGCATTAGCTGAGTGAAGGACTTGAGCTTAAAACTGGCTGCACAGGTTGGGAGGAGGAAGAACTACTGCAAGGGGCTACTACTGCAAGAAGTATCTGTAACAATAAAGGACCTGGTCAATTACCACAGAAGAATCCTGGTGCTGTGTCTTTTCCTGCTGGACAGGACGGGGTGCGGCGCAGACAGGTACCACTTACCAAAATTAAATCAAGATCAGATTAATTACCTAAACAGTCCTATAACCCTTAAGGAAATTAAAGCTGTCATTAAAAGCCTCCCCAAAAACAAAAGTCCAGGTCCAGATGGTTTCAGTGCAGAATTCTACCAGACATTCAAAGAAGAAATACTACCATTACTCCTAAAACTATTTCATACAGTAGAAACTGAAAGAATATTGCCAAATTTATTTTATGAGGCCACAATTACCCTATCAATCAAGCCACTCAAAGACACAACAAAGAAGGAGAATAACAGACCAGCTTCCCTCATGAATCTTGCTGATAAAATTCTCAACAAAATTTTGGAAAACCATATACAACAATATATAAAAAATATCATCCACCACGACCAAGTAGGCTTCATCCCAGAAATGCAGGGTTGGTTTAACATACGAAAAACCATAAACATTATCCATCATATAAACAAACTAAAGAAACAAAACCACATGATCATATCCTTAGATGCTAAAAATGCCTTTGACAAAATTCAAAACTCCTTTATGATAAAAGCTCTGGAGGGAGCAGGAATACAGGGACAATATCTCAATATAATAAAGGCAATTTACAAGAAGCCAATAGCCAGCATCAAACTTAATGGAGAAAAACTCAAAGCAATCCCACTAAAATCAAGAACTAGACAAGGATGTTCTCTCTCCCCTTATCTATTCAATATAGTTCTCAAAGTCTTAGCTAAAGCAATAAGAGAATGAAAGGAGATTAAGGGGATACAAATTGGAAAAGAAGAAGTGAAACTATCTCTATTTGCAGATGATATGATTGTATACATAAGTATCTTTAACAAATAGTGTTGGCATAGCAGGATGATAATGTTTAAAAAAATGTAAATTGATCCAAGCCTATCACCCTGCACAACACTCAAATTCTAGTGGATCAAAACCTCAACATAAACCCACCCACACTGAACTTGATAGAAAAGAAAGTGGGAAATATCCTTCAAAGCATTGGTGCATGTGACCACTTCCTAAATATAACACCAGTGGCACAGACACTAAGAACAGCAATCAATAAGAGGGACCTCCTAAATCTGAGAAGCTTCTGTAAAGTTATGGACACAGTCAATAGGACGAAATGACAGCCTATAGAATGGGAAAAGTTTTTCACCAACCCTACAAGTGACAGAGGACTGATCTCTACAATATATAGTGAACTCAAGAGCCCAAAGGCTTTAATAATCCTATCAAAAATGGGGTTCAGAACTAAAAAGGGAATTCTCAGCAGAAGAATTACAAATGGCTGAAAGGCACTTGAAAAAGTGCTCAACATTTTTAGCCATCAGAGAAAAGCAAGTCAAAACAACTTTGAGACACCACCTTTCAACTGTCAGATTGGCTAAGATAAAAGACAAAGATGAAAACCTATGCTGAAGAGGTTGCAGAGCAAGGGGAACACTCCTCCATTGTAGGTGGGAGTATAAGCTTGTTCAGGCACTCTGGAATGCAGAATGGTATTTTCTCAGAAAACTGGGAATCAATCTCCCCAAGGAACCAGCAAATCCACAATTGGGCATATACCCTAAAGATTCACATTAACACCCCAAATGCATTACTACAACTATGTGCACAGCAGCATTAGTTGTAATAGCAAGAATCTGGAAACAACCAAGATGTCCTTCAACTGAAGAATGGATTCACAAATTGAGGTACATCTACACAATGGAGTACTACTTAGCAGTAAGAAAAATGATACCTTACAACTCTCAGGCAAATGGATGGCTCTGCAGAATATCCTCTTGAGCAAGGTATCACAAACACAGAAAGATAAGCAAGTGATATATTCACTCCTTAGTGGACTTTAAATAAGAAGCAAAGAACACCCAAGCTGCAAACCACAACCACTGAACAGCTTGGAATCAGAAGCATCTTGGACTGGCACTTTGGAGCCCATTTTCTACAGAGGAACACTTAACACAGTCTTGATATTAGCATGAGGATATCAGACTTGCCTGGAGTGGATGGTTAATTAAGCCACCTTGGGAACTTGGGACTTAATGCTCTTGCTGGGGAGATGACAAGGAGTGGGATACTTGACTGGGAGTGGCTGGAAGGGGAAGAAAGATTGAACAAGGGGATATATGGATTAAAAAAATGAGACTTAATTAAAAAATAAATACAAGATAGGGGCTGGAGAGATGGCTCAGCGGTTAAGAGCACCGTCTGCTCTTCCAGAGGACCGGGGTTCAATTCCCAGCACCCACATGGCAGCTAACAACTGTCTGTAGTTCCAGTTCCAGGCAAACACCAAGGCAAATAAATAATAAATAAATAAAGTTTTTAAAAAATACAAAATAAAAAAGTTACATATATTCTAAAATTCTGTATAAATTGGGTGTTAATTAATGATGTTAGTGAGAAACAAAGAATAAAATTGAAGGAAAAAAATGGCTGAGGAGGAGATGGAAGATGGGGGGAGAAGAGAGAAAAGAAGATATATGAACGGAAGGCCAAAAGAGACGTTGATCAAGAGAGATAGAGACAGTCAGAGAGAGTAAGTGAAATACAGAGAGAAAGAAGAGAGATAAGAGAGAGAGAGAGAGAGAGAGAGAGAGAGAGAGAGAGAGAGAGAGAGGGTTGGATCCAGGCCTTGGTAGTGTGTGCCTTTAAATTCTGTGCTTGGAGGCAGGGGCAGGTGGCTATCTGTGAGTCCCAGGTTAGCTAAGAATATACTGACAAGCCTGTCTAGACAAAAATAACCGACATGGTGGTTGGATTCCAAGGGTAAATATGTGACATAGAAAACAGTGATTTTTTATTTCTTTTTTTTTTCATTTCAATTATGTATTTAGATATGTTTATGGAAAAATACATCAATTTGTTTTTGTAATATTAAAAACACAAAACAGAGCGTGGGTAATATTTGATAAAGTAAAACACAAATCTTAAAATTTACTCTATGGGAACTTGGGACCGCCTGCCCCCTGCCGGGGCGGGAGGGATGGGGAGATGTGGAGAAGAGAGAACAACCCGATGTGGTGGGAGGGGGAAGGGACCCCGAATAAGGATATACAAGGATAGAAAGTGCGACCTCCTTGTTTATAATAATAAAAAAATTACTCTATATATTTCTTTAAGTTATGACTAATTCATTAGAAGATGTAGTCTTGCACAACTAGAAAATTTATGTGAAACATGAAAGTAATTAAAAAATTTTGGAATAAATTTCTTTTGCTCATAAGTAAGACATGCATTTCCAAGATTCCTATGTCATATATATCTATTTAAATTACTATAAATGTTGTCCATTGGAAGAACTACATTAAGAAAATATTTTAAAAGTGAAAGTAAATCAATATAGCAGCCTATGTCAAATATACTCACAACATAGCCTACAGATAACACACTCTAAATGATAGAAAGAAAATAAGAATAGGTATGTAAACCTGCCATTTTGAAGGATAGTGTTTAAAAAAAATAAAATTGAATGTATACATCAACCAGAGATTTTGGAAAAAAGATAAATACATAAAAATCAAGAAAAAGCAGTATCCAGCAGATGACAACACCATATCTTTAAATTAATGAAATAGTGCAACAATCAATTTCCTTTTATAAACAGTGAAAATAGGCTTCAACAATGAAGTGAAACGAAGACATTCCATGCGAGTAATATTTGTCAAAAGTCAACATACAAAGTAAAATATAAGAGGATATTCTTCAGCCAAAGTGAAAGTGTTATTGTATACAAAGAAATCAAAGGACAATAAACTAGTTCTAAGTGAACATTCACTTGAAAAATTTACTTATATCCTAAAGTCACATACATACAAACACATATACATAAATATACATACATGTATGTATGTATGTATGTTACTGACCCTACACCAATACATGTAAACTCTGTTTTATGAAAGCAATCAGTGGAAAGAGAAGTACTTTTGTGCATCAATGATAAACATACACTAACAAAGTATTAAAAAGTATACTGGTGCTGTTCAGGGACCACTTTTCTAATGACCTCCTAGTCACATAAGAGACCTGTGTGCTGATAGAAGTACCTGGTCATGGTACCACATATAGATAGATATCTCTATATTTTCATTAAACAGCATATATGATGTCTAGTTTTATACCAGCTTGACAAAAACTAGAGTTATTGGAGTGGAGGAGCCCTACTTTCCTGATGTAGAAGTGTAAGCCTAACAGACTGTTTTCTTTTCAACATGCTTTTGGCCATGATATTTCATCATAGCAAAAATATCTTATTAAGGCTTTAAGTTTTCTTTTTCTCCTCTTTTTTTATTGTTATGAATAAAGAAGTCACACTTTCTATCCTTGCATATCCCCATCCAAGGTTGCCTCCCCCTCCCACCACATCAGATCACTCCCTCCTCTCCACATCTCCCCATCCCCCACCATGGGCAGGCGGTCCCAAGGTCCCAATATTGCTTAGTTTTTTAACTTTTAAAATTAAATTATTGAAAGTTATTTTTAAAAGGAAAGGAGAATTTTAAAGAAAAGGCTTAATGGCTACAGTGTTCCTCACAAGTGAAACAGAGGTTTCAGTTTTCCATAAGCTACATACATGTTCTTCCCTTTTAATTCCAGTTCAGAGAACACAGAAGCAGAGGATTATCAGACAAAGCCAGTGCTGGATGAACTGCATAAGTGAGCTCTGAGTTCTACTGATAGACCAGAACTTAATATTTAAGATGGCAAGCAACTAAGGAAAACATCTTACACTAACGTTTTTGTTCAACATGAAAGCCAACATGTGTACAAGCACACATACCACACAGATATACATATGAGAAAATAAAATTTAAAGTTAAGGACAGAATTAAAGCAAGAAGATACTGTCTTTTTATTTAAAAAAAAAACATTTAAGGACATTCTGGAAATTATGCTTCCCTGTCTCTTGTCTTGTAGGACTGATGTTTGAAAATGAAATTAAATTAGTTATTCAGATTGTATTATTCCTATGCATTTAGCAACTTGAATATATTAGATATTGGCAGCTACCCAATCAGCTCTAAAGAAAAAAATGTCACGAGATCTGACAATATGACTAGGTACTTTGATTGCTCAGAGAGATTCAATCACATTTTGTATCAGTGCAGCTCTTGATGATTTAGAGACTTTAACTTTCTTTTCTCTAAATTGTGACTAAATGCTCCTCTCTGTGATCTTTATGTCTTTTCAAGATGAAACATTCATGAGTTATAAAGCTTATATTTGAACTATTAAAAATTTGCCAAAGTTAATTTTTTTTCCTTCTTTATTTTGTATTTATCAAGAAAAAAAACAGTAAAAAGAATTTAAAATGCGGAAGAGTTAACAATAACTATACAGAGGATTTTTCATTTCAAAGCTATACAGATTCAGTAGAAAGGGTAATGAAGAGAAAATGTGATTTCACAAAAATGAGACATCTAGAAAAGTATGAGGTCAGGAATTGGACAATGTACATTGCCTGGCATTCACCTGCTAGTCTAGACTAAAATGTTTCCTAATGCAATCCTCCTGCCTCAGACTGCAAAGTGGTAAGATGAATCATTAGGGGTCCCACACCTGGGAAATCCTACTTTGTGATTGTTGTTATGACCAGCTCCATAATGGCTCAGGCTGACCTCTAGGTCCACTCAAGGTCACTTATTAGAAGATGTCATCTCAATCTCCAAGAAGATTGTCTTTTGCTTTTTGAATGTGCACACTAAAAACATGTGACTTTGAACCTACTCTCTGTGTCTAGTGGACCACCACCCAGGCTCTCTCTGTGATAGGATGAAATTAAAGAAATGAGTCAGCACTTTCTACCTTTCAGGGCTTGACTTGGGGCGACTTTTGTACCTTATCTTCAGGTACAATATAAAACATTCCCTTATCTTCAGGGAAATATAAAACATTTTACCACAAGTGTATATGAGTAGGGAGGCCATCTAGCATCTGAGAACACTTCCTTGCCCATGAATATAGGTGTTCCCCCACCGATACCTCTAATGCTAGAATGACATTTGTATGATGTGCTGAGCCCTGTGTTGTGTATCTGCCGTTTGTGCAGGTGACTGGATCTCTCACCTAAACCCATCATGCTGACACAGTCACACTGGATTTCATGCCTTTTTCAAGGAGCAACGGAAAGAGACTCCATTCCATCTTTTCTTCCCTAAGAAAAAGGACCCCTGAAGAACACCCAATACTGACTTGCACTCAGGCCAAAAAGAACAGACCAGTAAAGAGTATGAAGTGACAGAATTTATTGGGTTAACAGAACTGGTGCTCAAGTACAATGAATAAAAAGGATTCTTCAGTGTGTTTCTGTACAGCACACCCTAAAGAAGGATTTAGGAGCAAAGAGCTATGGAAGGCAGTTTGGGTAGCAGGACCTGCTGCTAGGAAACTCAGCAGGGCTCAGAATCTGTGAGGTCCAGCCGAATCATCTGTGCATCTCATCTTGGAAACCAGAAGCTATCTGAGATGCAGTTCATCCTATCACCCTGGGAAGGTTCTTCCACAGCAAGAATCATTCCTAGAGACTAGGCCAGGCCAGGAGCAGACACAGACGAGGGGTGAGACAGTCTTCTTTCAGTTGAGCATGCATAGGTCCAGAACTCTGGTTCCAAGGGCATCAGCAAGTTCAGAGTGTGTTCAGAAGAAATGGTGTCAGTGTTTAGAGTGAGAACTAGTAAATAGTTAGTGGTCTCCACACTGGTTTGTTTTTCCTCTTCTTCTTCTTCGTGCCAGGTCTAGATGTTTCTCCATGACTGCAGAGCTCCCCAGTGCTCCTGGCTCCATGAGCAGGCAGGAACCCGACAGGATTCGGGCATGGGTAATTCTCCTTGTGGGGACCATTCCTGGGCCAGTCCCCTCCATGTCTGGCCTGGTGAATCACAGCCGCATCTGCTGGCAGAGCAGGTTCAACTCTCCTGAGCTTCATAGGGAGATTCGGGTGGCTGTCTTCCTGAAGCACTTTCCACTGGTCTAGGGAGATTTCCCGGATGGCTCTATGCTCCAGGTCTCTGTGTGGCTCTTGGGCTTTTGCCCAAGATCCTCTGTGCAGCTTTTTCTTCGGGCCTCTCTCCAGCACCTGAGCCTCCTGGCCCTTGCCTACCTGCCCACCTATTCTGTCCTTACTGAGATGGGCCTCCTGGACATAGAAGAGCACATAGGCAGCCTCAGTCAGTACTGAAGTCACCTCGCACCTGGTGACCTTAGAATCGTCCATCTTATACCACTGGCCGTCACCACTTCTGACATAACAAAAATAATGTCCACTATGACAAGTCACGCCGGCATGGACCAGCACAGCACAGAGAGCATATGGCAGTGGTCCTCTATTAGGCTGAGACAGGTATGGCTGCAGATCAAGGGACTCCGGGTAGCTCACTTGCCTGTCCACTTTGGCCCCCGTGATGTCAGAGAAGCGATTCAATAGTAGCAGGAGAACCTTCGGGGCACCTAAAACTGTCAGGGTCTTGGCAGCCTGCCTCTTGGCCTGGCAACGGCCACAGCTGTAGGCATTTTCCCCACACAGCTCTTCGGCTTTCCCTAAATCCTCCAAGGCTTGCTTAACACTCTCAGCTGCCTTGATATCCAGGACGATGTCCAGGAAGGGGCTCACGGAATCTGAGGTGCCCTGGCAGTGGAGGCACTTGATGCGGGACCTCCACGAGCCTCCAAATATCTCCCGGATCGGGGTGCTGTCCTCAGAGGGGGTGGCTTCTGAGTGCTTGCTCCCTTGAAGGCAGGATTCATGCATGGCGTTCAAGGTGAACATTAGAAACTCATGAGCATCTTCCTGCCTGTACTTGTGGAAGGCAGTAGTTAACTTTTCTGAGGGCAGCAGGACTTCCCGGGAATGGAGGAGACACTGGGTCACGTGAGCTTCCATGGCACACATTGTGCACCCTCCCTGCAGACTACAGTTCAGAGAGTGCTCCCGGGAGAGCAGGTAGTTGGCAAGAGGTGGCATGTGTGTGAGACACTGCAAGGCTGCATTAAGGTAGCAACTGTTGCCCGTGTTCTGAAGACCCGCACCCACACCTTGGGGCCAGTCCCAGCTCACAACCTTCTTTGCTGCCACCACGGCTTTCTCCCTATGTAGGTCCGGGGCGGCAGGACATGATGGGGCTGATTCTGCTGGGGGAGAAGCACAGGGAGAGAATTCTGGGTCAACAGTGTTGGTGAAATATTTACAAGCCATAGAGGCCCTACAGTGAGATTCCCCTTCCCAGCACCACTCACCTCTCTCCATGATTCCAGAAGCCATTTCCATACACCTTCCAGGATCTACTTCTCAGAGAGAAGAAGGAGGCTTTTCCTGCTGGAACAACTTCTAGAGAAGAAGCACAATGCAGAAAGGCTCCTGCTTTTATACTCTGTCCCTGTGACCACACCCACTCATCCCCTGTCCAACAGTCAATCTCCTATAAGCCCTTAATTGCCTGGGGCACTTTAGGGTGTGGCTCAGGCCAAACAAGCAGATCTGATACCTTATCTCTCTCAGGGCCCAATTCCGTGGTGGAAGATGCCAGCCAGGGACTAAGTGGTTTAAAATTTGGTTTCTGTTTTCAGATCGAAATTATAAAATGGATGAGTAGATCTGCTGCCTCACTAGAGTCTCCTTCCTGGGGTTCATCCCACTGAACAAACCTATTAGTTCTTAACTTTATGTCATGAAAACGCTTTGCCCTGGAGGAAGCAGGTTTCAGAACTGTACACAGCCAGAAGCCACTTGCAAATACCTTGCTGGAACCTACTTCTCAGGAAGTAGAAGGAGGCTTTTCTTGCTTGAACTAATTGCTAGAAAAGAAGCACATCGCACAAATGCTCACCCTGTAATAATACCCCAGCCCTGTGGCCACACACACTGATCTCAGGTCCAACAGCCAATCTCCTACAAGCCCCCCAAATGCCTGGGGCACTTTAGGGCATGTCTCAGGCCATGCAGTTCTGAAACCTTTCCCTTTGGAGCCCATTTCCCTACAGGCAGATGCCACGTACTAAATGGAATAAGATTTGGTTTTATATTTTCACATTGAAATTATAAAATGGATGAGTAGATCTGCTGCCTCACTTGAGTCTCCTTCCTGGGGTTCATCCCACTGAACAAAATAATTGGAGCGCAGTCAATTCTCACCCAGCCAACTTCTGAAATTCAACAGGGCAAATGATATTTTCACTAGTTCTCTATCTCTTTGGATACTCCTACAAAATGTCTGAATGTCTGTATAAGCCTGCCATAAATATCTTCTCGTTTGTTTCCACACCTTGATTAAATTAGTTTCCTAATCCTAGAGCTAGGATTAAAGGTGTGAGCTACTAGTCTTTGGATGCCAGACCTAGAACTCAAGAAAGTACAGAAATAGCTCTGCCTCTTAAGGAATGAGATTAAAGACATGAGTCACCACCTTGTCAAACCTGTGCTGGGAAAAAGTATGAGTTACCATTTGTCATCTTTGTTCTGGGATTAAAGGCATCAGTTAGCACTCTCTGATACTCATGGCTTAACTGTGGGTGATTCTGTTCTTTGATATTCCAGGCTAATTTTATTAAATATAAAATATATCACCACAAAAAGACCACCTATCTGTTTACTGAGTAGGGAAATGCAGTAGATTTAAATTGTGGTTGAAATTGGCATACAAACTTCACATTTTTGCACAAACAATAACTGAGTTAACTATGCTGTAAAGGTGAGAATTTTTAAATTCGGAAAAACTAATGTATGTGTTCATCATTATACGTGTCTATCTGAATTAATAAATGTCATCAAATAAGACCTGTAAGTTAAATTGTTCATGAGTGTAGAACATCACATTCAGGGTTCTTAATTTAAGAAGAGATGAAACCAGCTACTTTGGTCTACTCCTGGCCATACCTGTAGCAGCCTAATAAAGAACCAGTACTGTATGCCTTCTGTACTGTGTGCCTGGTCAATGCTAGCATGACTTGTCACAGTGCACATCTTTTCTGTTATGTCAGAGCTGGCAATGGCAAGTGGTATAAGATGGGCAATTTCAGAATATCAGAAAGAGTTCCCCCTATGAAAACCAACGAAGGTAGAAAGTGCTGACTCATGCCTTTAATCTAATCACAGGGAAAGACAGGGTGGTGATCCACTAGAAACTCACAGTAGGTTCAAAGTCACATTTTTTTTTTCTGTGAGCACATTCAAAAAACAAAAGACAATCTCCTTCAAGATTGAGATGACATCTTCTAATAAGTGACCTTGAGTAGACCTAGAGGTCAGTGTGGGTCAGGAGAGAGCTCATCTCAACAACAAACACAAAGTAGGATTTCCCAGGTGTGGGCCCCCGAATGATTCATCTTACCACTTTGGAGTCTGAGACAGGAGGATTGCATTAGGAAACATTTCAGTCTAGACTAGCAGGTGAATGCCTGGCAATGTATATTGTCCAATTCCTGACCTCATACTTTTCTAGAGTTCTCATTTTTATGAAATCATGTTTTCTCTACATCACCCCTTCTACTGAATCTGCATAATTTTGAAATGAAAAATCACTGTTTCCCATGTCACATATTTACCTTTGGAATCCAAACACCATGTAGGTTATTTATTTCCAGACAGGCTTTGTCTGTAATTCATTCTGTAGAGGGCTGGCCTTGACCTTACAGAGATCCACCTGCCCCTGCCAAGTACAGAAATTAAAGGCACACACTACCATAATCTGGCTCAAACCCTCTCTCTCTCTCTCTCTCTCTCTCTCTCTATCTATCTATCTATCTATCTATCTATCTATCTGGCTGTCTCTATCTCTCTTGGTCAACATCTGTTTTGTCCTTCTATTCATATGGCTCCTTCCTTCTATTCTCCCTACATCTTCCATCTCCTTTGCCATTTTTACACTTATTTCTTTATACTTTTTCCATTTATCTCTTGGTCCACCTTTTCTCTTTCCCAACTTTACTTTTTTCTCTCCTTTCCATTCACTTTTACCCAGCCCCCCACATCTTCATCATCAGGCTCTGTCTTACTCTTTCTGAGCTATCTCAAATATGATCTCAGTAGATGTCCCTGGCTCTCCTGGAGTTTGATGTGACCCAGAGTAGCCTGGAACCCAGGGAAATCCTCCCACCTGTTTCCTGAGTGTGTACTGGTAAAGGCAGGTGACTTAAATTGTGGTTGAAATGGAGAGAGAAGATACTCCTCATTTTTAACCATGTGATCAATTTATTAATTATGCTATATCAAGGGCGTGAGCACCTTTTCAATTTGAATAAGCAAATTTATGTGGTCATAATCATACATGTCTATTTGAATTAGAAAATGTCACCAAATAAGATGTGTAGGTCACATGGTCATGAGGGAAAATTTCATATCCAGGGTTGTTGATTAAGATGAATGGGGAAATCATAGTTCATAGCTGTTTTAGTCCAGATCCTCAAGGGTGAATATCTCCCTATCTATAAGAGGGGACAGATTATGTTGACTTTCCCATTAATGCAACTAATGTCTACTCCAGCAATGACTGGCTCTAGATGCAAAGTCTGAGGGTTCACTAGGTGCTCATGCCTGTTGGATGAGTACCTTAGCTGGCCTTCAATGTCTACTGGATTCTCTCAGAAGTAGGATAAAAGAATTGCTATCAAGGTGTGGATAGTCAGGCAAAAAGTCAATGCTGCCTTCTTCTCCTTCCTCAGAGAGGCTCCCATCAGAAGCTGTGGCTCAGATTAGTTATGGATTTAAGAGCTACCTCAAAGATTCAAATCACTGAGAGGTGATCAGGTTCCGGTGCCTGGTCCCCCTGTCCGGACAGTCATTCTCTGAGACCAGGGTCAATCTGTAAAGTCTGATCCCAGACTCTCTTTAGCAGACAGGACTAGGGTTTGGCTGTGACAGGCTCCTCCAGCCACACCTAAAAGAGGGGACCTTGCATGGCCGGCCCCACCTCCAATTGCATCAGCAGAGGACTGAGGCTTTGAAATTCAGACCCCTGTCCAGAGCAGAGTCAGAGATGGAGCAGACCCCTTGATCAGAGGAGAGAGGAGACACACAAGCCTTCTTGCCACAACTGACTATGAGCGGCCTAATTGTTTACCACTGAAGTCATGGGCAGACACCAGTGCAAAAATACATATAACAATATAAAGAACAATAAGGCAACACCAGAAGAAACTGGTGGTTCTACAGCTACTAGACCTGAACAGAACAGTGAAGAGGAAACAGAAGGAAGCAACAGCAAAAACACCTTTATGATGATTATTGAAGCCTTCAAAAAGAATATAAAAAACTCCCTTAAAGAAATAGAAGAAAATACAAACAAAAATTGGAAGAGGTTTAAAAAATCCTTGAAAGAAAACCAAGAAAAGATAAAACAAAAAACTGAAAGAAACATTCCAGGAACTGAAAACTGAAATAGAAGCAATAAGAAAGGCACAAAATGAGGCAAATATAGAAATAGAAAATTTGAAGAAAGAGCTGGAACTACAGATGCAAGCATAACCAACAAAATCCAAGAGATGGAAGAGAGAATCTCTGGAGTGGAAGACTCAGTAACAAAAATAGATTCATCAGTCAAAGAAAACACTAAAACCAAAAGAGACATAACACAAAACATTCAGGAAGTTTGGGACGCAATGAAAAGACCTAACCTGAAAATAATAGAAATAGAAGAAGGAGAAGAATACCAGCTCAAAGGCACAGATAATGTATTCAATAAAATTATAGAAGAAAACTTGCTTAACTTGAAGAAGAAAATGCCTATAAAGATACAATAAATTTATTACACCAAATAGAATTAACCTCAAAAAAGTCCACTCACCACATAATAGTAAAGCCAAAAAGCATAAAGAACAAAAAAAAACTTTAAGAGCTACAAATCAGAGCCGAAGGCGTAGTTGCAGGGGATGTACTCACTCACTAGTGGTCTCTAAACAAACAAACAAGAAAAAAAGCCAAACATGCCCAAGCGGCAAACCACAACCACTGAACAGCTTGGGATCAGAAACACCCTGGACTGACCCTTCAAACCCCAGTCCAACTATAGGAACACCTGAATCACTCTTGAGGGAGGGGGGAATGAACTGGATTTGGCCAGAAGTGGAGACTGATCTAAGCATTATTGGGTCAGTGGGACCATAGGACTGTCTGCTCCCTGCCCAAGGAGGGGATGGGGAGTTGCAGAGAAGAAAAATGACCAAATGTGTTGGGAGGGGGAAAAGACCTTGAATAAGGATATACAGGGATGGAAAAAAAATTCAGAGGGAAAGATGAACACAA
>PVIH01027951.1:0-16015 GCA_004025045.1 Sigmodon hispidus | reverse complement strand
CTCCATCAATCGTCTCGCTTGCTGTCCTAGCTCTGAGGAAAAGATTCTCAGCTCCAACACAGAATTCAGGCTCTGCTGTTCTTACTCCTTCTGGGCTGTGATTTTTCTCAGACAGGAGCACCTCACTGGTCCTATAGGCTGTTATTTGTGAAGTCTATGTCCAAGGCACTGCTAAATCACATCTACTCTCAGTGTTTCCCTGCATCCCTCTCAACTTCCCTTTATATTTCTCCTACAAGAAATACATTGAGCAACAATGCTGATAAGCATCACCATGCCCTAGGAGAACAATGGCTCATCACAGGGCTGACACCTGCTGTGTTCTCGCCTTGGGTCTGTATGTACCAAAAAGGTAGCCTCCATCACGCCTGTTTTTTGGAACACAGAGACCGAGCTGAACAACCAGACACCCAGTCTATCATGTGTTCTCAATGCTCTGTGAATTGGTTATTTTTTAATCCCTTCAGGAATTTGACAGAAATATCTCTAATGGATGAAATGAGACTGACTGAGCACTAAAAATGAATATCAATTCTTTATCACTAATTTCTACAGTCAAATTAATGATCTACTAGAGAAGCACTGGAACAATTGTGTAAGGAGTTTCAATTGTTGTGGTTTAGAAAAGGAGACCTGTGTTTCCTTTAAAGCACTGTGGGCTGCATTTTCCTATTGAGAGTGTCAAGACAACATCCTGGCATTATGTGCTGGCTAGACACTTGTCCTCTTTGTTCTTTCTCAGTCACCTTTTCCCTTTTCTAGATTATTCCCTGATGGTACTCTTTTCTACCCCTATAGGAGATGTTTTCAGGAAGAAAACTGTGATGGTCCCCATGAATAATGATGTTCTCAAAAAATTGAAAGAGGCAGTAGGTCAGAACATACATTAGGGAGAGAGCTCAAGGTCAGCAGGGACAGAGATTAAAAGCAGTCAGCTAGGTCATGTATCAGGAAAACAATTTTAAAAATTGAGTATGTGCCCTGCTATCAACCACTAAAGTTCACTGGGAAACTGCAATCCCATGACTAGTGCTACAGGAGCATGGTCAAGAAAGCAAATGTGATTCTCCTGGATAGATTCATGCAGTATGACAGAACCTGTCATCCTGGTCACTGCTCTTCAAGACTTAATTCTTTCTATTGTATTAGATTTCTATACTGGGTTCTATATTTGTTCTGGGAAGCCATGGATTAGAGCTGGAAGTAGTGTGAATCTGGATGGAGGGCATTCTCAGAAGGAACCTTGTGCTCAGAAAATTTCAGAGAAAAGTCCTCAGGCAATTTTCTTGAGACTCAAAGGACAGGATAAATCTATGTATGATGGTAAATACCTTTAATCCCAGAACTCAACAGGCAGAGAATTGTAGATCTCTTAGAACTAGGTCAGCCTGGTCTACAGAGCAATTTTCTATGCATCTATGGATACACAGAGAAGTCCAGTCTGCTTTAACAAAAGGAAAAAAAAACACTAATGTATGTGACTTTACATGCACATTCTGACCAATCACAAATAAGACTCTGTGTTTGGGTTAAAGAAATATAAGGATGACTCAGAGTTCTGCATCACAGAGATTGTGATGGCAAAGGGGCAACAGGAATGCATGTGTTAGTGACAGAAAAATCTACTTGACCTTAAATAAAGACTGTGGCTGAGATTTTCCTCCTTCCATAGAGTATACTCCTCCTTACATTTCAATATCAGTCCACAGGGATCCAATAAAAATCAGAAAAGCAAGTTGAAGAAAAGAAATCATAGCTGTAATATCATGAGAGGATAAGATTTGTTTGTGCCAGTAAAACATGCTAGGAATTAATTTCTCTGTCTATCCATAAAACCAAGGCTTCACCCCATCCCAGGCTTGATGCTGTATTTTCAAGATTCTGCCTCTTTGTGTCTTTATGTGTGTGTGTATGTGTGTGTGTGTGTTCTAAATCACTTTATTTACCCATCATCTTTCAATGAAATAAGAATACTTTTGCTTAAAGTTCACTAATGAGTGACTACATCCCTTGCTTGTCCTTCTGGGTTTCTGAAACCTCACTCAGGAGGATATTCTCAAAATTCATCCATTTGCCTGTGAATTTTTGTATATCATCTTTTCTTACTCCTGAGTAGTACTCCATTGTGTAGATGTACCACAGTGTGTTAATCCATTCCTTAGTTGAGCAGCATCTAGGTTGTTTCCAGGTTCTTGCTATTACAAATAATGCTGCTATTAACATAGATGAGCTAGTGCTTTTGGGGTATGAATATGTTTCTTTAGGGTATATGCCCAACAGTGGTATTGCTGGATCCTTGGGGAAATTGATTCCTAGTTTTCTGAGACAAGATCATAATGCATTCCAGTGTGGCTGGACAAGTTTACACTCTCACCGACAATGGAGAAGTGTTCCTCTTGCTCTGCATCCTCTACAGCATAGGCTATCATGTGTGTTTTTGATCTTGGCCATTCTGATAGATATAAAGTGGTATCTCAAAGTTGTTTTGAAGAATCCACCTCTTAAGACATGTAATTTTTCACTTTGTTCCTATGAATGCCAGTGGCTGAGTTTATATCAAGTGAGACAGAAGGCTTGCAAGTATTAGAAATGATGTTGGAGATAAAGAACACTTGGCACAATATGTGGGGCTCTGCATTGATAAGCCAAAAGTGTTATCCAGTTGAGTAAGAGGATTAATTTTAGAAGATGTTGAGGTTTAATTCGGGATACAAATGATTATTTTAGAGGTATATGATGATAAGATTCTAAACCACCTATGATACCTGCCAAGAAACTTGGAAATCTTTGTGTATAGAAGACTCTAGTACTGTTACCTTTACTGAGCATGTCTCAATCAAAGCTGAGGAACATATTTATAGAAGTATATTCACACAGCATAAACAAGCCTGTGATGTATCACTTGCGCAACACACAAAAACCCACATAACCCTCATGTGTGGACGAGCCTGAGTCTTAAATGTCCACTGTCTCCATGACTCTGAGCCTGTCTAGAAAGTAGAAGACCTCCAGCCCATTTTACATTAATGATTGTTCTAGCTTCATGTGATTGGTCCGGGATAAGATTCTTTGGACAGTCTAGGTAATCTGTGTGGTGGGTCAGTGTCAATAACCAAAATTTGCTGAGTGTCACATATCTATCTCTCTCTATATAAGTTGTTATAGCCATTATGAAGCAAAAAATACACACAAGTAACATCCATGCTGAATTGGTCATCACAGGTAGCAATTATTCCTTTCTAGTTTACACACTCATAAGACCCTGTGTCATTTGTCACACTGAATAAGTTGACAAACTGTACAGTTTCCTTCTGATAATGTCAACCTGTCACTTTCTGAGAGGCTTCAATAATGTATCTTTTATACATCATTTGTGTTCTGACACTCATGTACATACTTTAAGGTTACAGTTCTTCTCAGCCTCCATGGGGATGAAATTGTTGCTTGTGTTGTTGGCCTTGGATAGCAGTGCTGCACAGAAAGATGATGGTCTGTTGTGGGATCTCTCACCCTCATAAAGGCTGGATTTATCCAGTGTTGGTCTTTAAATTCACCTCTAATCCTTGTCCTTAGAGTAGCAGGCAGAAGGTGATACACAGATGACTAAGGACATTAGTACTCCATGATGTTGGGTCTTCTGTGCTGTGTGGGAGAAACAGTTTGTTTCATGTGTGAGATGAGCTGGAGAGATTGATAGAAAAGACCTGGAATCTAAAGCAGATGCCCAGCATCTCTTTTGGACCTCAGTAGCCATGACTACTTTGCATCTAAGAACTGTGAACCTCATGCTATAATGATAACCTTGGCTGAGCCTAGGAAAGTGCCATCCAGGCAATGATGTTTAATGATCTCCTACAGATAAAACAAAATAAAGCCTTTTATATAGCTTTCCTGAGATGCACCCATAAAATATCCTCAGAGCTTGTGTGTGTGCAGAAACCTCACACATGAAACCAGAAGTGGACCTGCCACTCTGTTAAATGAGCAGACTAGATCATAACAAGGGCAAAACTTCCCAGGTGTTTGATGCAAAGTGGTATGAGTTATGAATCTTCAAATTCAAAGTATAACTCACAGAACAATCTAGGAAAGAAAAAATATGTGTTAAAAGTTATCTTGATATAGAAAAATTATCTTAGTCTGTGAATGCCTTATTTTGTACTACTGAGGGCCTTGAAAAGATATTTCCTAAAATTAATGTTGTGGTTTTCTTTTCTCCTTCCTTCTTTCTTCCTTTCATTCTATTCTTTTGTGTTTATCACTATATTTACTAAGTGTATATATTTGAAATACAAGTACAGCCACAAAAGCCAGAAGATAACATTGGATATACTGGAAATAGAATTACAGATTGGTTTTGAGATGTCATGGATATGCTGAAAACAGGACTTGGGTCCCCTAAAGGAACAGAGTTTTTAACCACTGAGATATCTCTTCATAATTCACAGGTTAATATTTTCAATATCAAGTATGACTGATAGAATGTAGTGAGCAAGAACTTTTTGGAATACAAAAGCAAAGAACAGATGTATCTGGCAGATCTGTATTAGAATAAGATCATAATTTTCTCCATATGAGAGCACTCTTACCAATATCCAAGATCTAAGGTTAATTATGAAAAAGTATTGTTTGTCTAAAGTTTACAGTGAGGTAAGGTAGGAGACAAATGCTAAGGTTGTTTCAATTCAGTGAATTCCTGAGCAGAGAAAACCTTGAATTAGATGTGGGATCATTTGCAAGTTTCAAAGCTGACCCTGTTCTTTGCCTTTCTAGAGAAGTGATGGCAGCATTACAGAAAACAAAAATTTCCTCTCAAGTATATCGGCTGTGAATTCAATAAATAAGGCAGGCATTCTCCAGAGGTTGGTAGTTTAGTTCTAGAGTTAATCTAACTCTCCACTTGCTTCTACTTCATAGGTTAGAGATCTCTTCAAACTGCTGATTACAGTCCCTTCTCTACATAACCTTGAGAAGGCCTGCAGAATGAAGACACTGAATACACATATAGCATGGTTATTTCCTATGGCTTATGAGAAAGATAATGACATTTTGTTTGTGGTGTTTTGTTTCCTGAAACAGCACACATTGTTAGTGAATGCTGCTTTGGTGGTACATAGCCTCAAATATGAACAAGGACCTGACACTGGAATAGGACAGATATCCAGATCACAACCATCTGTTACTGCATGCTCCAGGGCAGAATTTGTTCGACTGTAATATTTGTGTACATAGACTCATCAGGAGGAAGTATGGCCCCTGTCCTTTCCCTTGGGCTCCTTGATTTCCTGTAAAGTCTCTTAGGACCATCAGAACAATTGGCTAAGATCATGAGTACTAGCATAGTTGAGTTCACCATGCAATAACTAAGAAAAGACGCCAGTTGATTTGAGGATGCCTAGAGACTGTGTGGAGTCCCTTGAAGCTAGAGTTTGGTAACTTTGTGAAGCCTCTTAAAATAGTTGCTAAGAAGCATATTCAGGTTTTCTGGAACAGAAACATCTACTATTAAACATTGTGTTATCTGTTCAGCCCTCCATTCATATTAACATCCTTTCCTCATTTATGGTTCTTCTCAAGTCCTTAACTCACCTTCTACATGCCTATCTGCCTCTGGTCAGTATCAGCAAAAGTTTGAAAAGACAGAGTGCCCCTGTTATTTTGGGATGTGTCAGTGCTTAGAAAAGGTTTAGATGTCTGTTAATAAATGAATGAATGAATGAATGAATAAGTAAATAAATAACACAAAGCACTGATTTCAGATTATCTCATTTTCAAAGATAATAAAATGTGCTAAAGTCATAGTTTGACACTTAATTCATGATTACTTTTTCATTTTAGATGTCTGTAGAAGAGAGAATATATGTTTATTCCTGCATGTATCAGATGTATTAATGCATGGGTAAAAAATGCTTCTGCACATACATTAAGGTTAGATATAAAAATCATTCTCTCTAATTCCATAAAGTCAAATCTGTGAATTGAAGTCAGCATGGTTGCCTCAACAGCACTTGTATTGATCCAGTAAAACTTCATGCTAGGCCATCCTTTTGACTTTCATTTTGGATGTGCAAAATTTCAGAGTTATGAACACCAGTTGAGAGAAAATAATGAACAATAAGAATAAACTTTGAGTAGAAAATAATCTAATTCTTGACCCCCTCTCTGTTCTGAGTTTGGGTTACAAGCACAAAAACTTAGTCACCTCTCAAGGTCCTAGCTTAGAAGATGACATCTATACTCGGAGTTATCATCTACTGACAAGTCACAGTGTCTTCATTGTCATGCTAGGACACAGGCTTCAGCTTTTGTCCAGATTCTCACAGACTTAGTCAGTATGGATCTCCTGAAGCTAACTCCAGGACAGAGAGTACAAGAACCCTCTGTGCTGTGTGCTTGACACTCCAAATGTACAAAACCTGCAACCTCCATGATTTTTGTCACATACACTACACTGAAGTAAACACATGTAAAACTTCACTTTGCCTCATAAACTTATAGAACATCAAGTCTTCTGGCAGAAAGCTGGAGATGACTGCTCAAAGATGCTATGCAAAAGTAGAGAATGATCTTAGAAGAGAATTCTTCGCCTCCCTCTATGATCAGTCTTAAAGCAACTGTTACTTTTCCTCTCACTCTACATATCTCTCACCTTTCCACTCCTTTAAAATGCTTTTAAAAGTATTTTTAGAATTTTGTATTTATAATACTCACAACATATTTATTACTCAGTCTTTTCTTCTACCTCTTCCCATGCCTTTCACCTTCTATTCCATGCCTTTTCTGAAATTATTATTATTATTATCATTGTGATTGTTACATATTTATTTATTTATTCACTTTTACTTTACTAGCATTTTATTGTGAAGTGGTTGGAATTTTAAAATGTAAGTACTGGAAATCCTATAATTCATATTTTAGGTCTGCATTGCATAATATTTAGAGAATTATCTGTATAGAAACTAACTAATGGCTTCCTTATGACTTTTCAATATTTATTTTAGGTACTTCCAAATTTGTAATGACAATTTATATATTTCACTAAAGCAGAATCAGTTCTATTCCCTGAAATTTGAGGGTTCATTTCTAAAACTAATGGTGAATTTTATGTAATATAATTTGTTTACAGATAAGTGAAGACTATTTCTTTACTGAGTAGATTTTAAGTTAATATGGTAACTTTTTGGATCCTGGGACCCTGGTGACTAACAAAGCCAGCAGTCATGATTTGCATCATGTTCACTGTAAAAATTTGTATCAAAAAATTATGTGGTGAAAAATTGAGAAATATATATGACATCATGTAGCCCCCACACCAAAATTAATATATTGTCAAGTACACCCACCCTCGTGCATGTACTTACAACACATACAACATTCTATATATGCAAAAACCATACAGAAAATATGGAAAATGCCAGTCTTTTAAAAGAAAGTGGTGTAAAAAATGAATTCTTCATTGTCTAGCCACTGAAGCTGTGAGTGATCTAGGTTCAAGGAAGAAAAATTGAAGTTAGATACTATTGTGGTATTTTTAACAAAAATCATGTTATTAATAATTTTTTCAAATATACATGAAAGCTATCATATAGAAAATTCTGGGCACAAAAATACTTGAATTAAATTCTTTTGAAAAATAATAACTGATGGGATTTTAATATTTTAAATGTGTTATGTGCAAAAAAACCTTGTTTTCTTACCATTGGGTGAAGATTTTACATTGCAATCCGACTATAGAATGCAACCTCTTCATGCACTAGGGATAAATACTTGTCCTACTGCCTGTGAAAGGACCCATAAACTTCAAAAGACAACATTTTAAATGAAGAATTGTTTGGAAAGGAAAGTGCAAAACCTTGCCCATTGCCTTTCTAGAATAATGGCAGCAGCATTCCAGAAAACACATGATTTCCTGTCAAGCAGCTGGATTGCAAAGTCCTAGAATTTTTCAAAATTTCTCCAGAGGTAGATAGTTTAGTTCTAGTATCAAATTTAATTGTCTATTTGTATTCACATTCTGAAACAGATATTTTCTCAAGTTCTTAATGACTAAAATGAAGATGTCTTTATTAAAAGAGCTCAGGGAGGGGTCAGGGTTTGAACAAGGGGATACATGGATAAAAAATTAGACTTTATTCTATAAAAATGAAATAAAATTAGAATAAACAGGAAAAAACAGTTCCTGTACATGCACAGAGACCTATACAATTCTCTATGATGAAGGCAGCATACTTGGTTGTAAAAAGACAGATTGCCTGTCACTCATAGCTGGTGTGAGAAAGAGGAACATGTGTTTTCTGTGTCTCAGTAATAGCATGAATGGTTTCCATGGTAATAAGGAAGTTTCAAATAGGAAGAAGGCCCTGGAACTTGAACAGGACAGCTGTATAGATCAACAACATCTGTTACTACTTGCCTGGAGGAGAGAAGTCAATAAACTTAATTCCTAATTATATAGTCATCAGGAAGATCTATGTATTTTGTCCATCTCCTTGGAGACCCCGAGTGTTTTGTAAAGTCATATAAGCAAATTAGAACCACTAGATAATAGCCTGAGCACCAGTTCATCTTGTGGCCTTTCCTGAGATACAGAAGCAGATGCCCAGTCTATTGCTGGGTGCCCAGGGATTGTATATGAAATCCCCTGTAGTTGAAATTGGTTGAGAAGGTGATTCCTGTTCACCAAGGGGTTGGGAACAATACTTTCAGGGGTTGTGCTCTGGAAGAGCAAGAAGTGCTATTAAACACAGCATCATTTGCCAAGCCCCTTTTTCTCATTAACTTCCTTGTTTATTTGAGGGATTTTGTCAGCCCCTAAATTCAGCTTCTCTATACCTGTCTGTATTCTAGTTCACTGTATCAAGGGGTTTGACCACAAAGAACATTCTTCTTGTTTTGAGATGTTTCAGTGCCTAGAAAAAGCTGACATATTTGTATATGAATGAATAAATGATTATACAAGGTCACTGATATTTGAAAGAAATTCATGTTGGTAGATGACAATATAGGCTAATCCCAAAGCTTGATGTTTACTTTACAGTTACCTATGAATTTTATATACATAGAAAGGTGAGACAGACACACACAGAGAGAAATATAAAGAGAGATAACATATGTGTAATTACTCAAGTATAATCCAGTGTATGGGTAAGAAAATGCTACTTTACATGTAAAGAGTTATAAGACATAAAGAATTTGGTCTCTTCTTCCACTAACTTGACTTTTGCCCACTCTGCTCTTATTTTCATTTAGAGTAAAATAGTATCATTATTTGAAAGTCAGTCTTCTGAACATAATGACCAATAATAATAAATTTTTAATGTAAAACAATCAGGTTTCCCCTTGCCTTAGGGTTTTCCATTTTCCAAGGGCTTCTTGCTGCTCAACATTGGTCACTCTGTTCTCTGCCTGTATGCTGCAATTCCTTATTCTCCTCTCAAGCTCTTGTCTCATAAGTCTACATTCACCCACTAACATTTGTGGTAGACCAAAAATCTGCAGCTTCAGGCCATGTATTCACTGCATTAATCAGACTACATCCCCTGCAGCCCAGTCTAGGAAAGAATGTGTAAAAGCTGTCTGGGCTGAGACATGATTGTTCTCAGTGACATCACCTGGCCCATCCATATTGACAGATACACTAAACTAAACACATGGTGAGAAAACACTCCTCCATTGTTGGTGGGAGTGAAAGCTTGTTCAGCCACTCTGGGATGCAGTATGGTGGTTTCTCAGAAAACTGGGAATCAATCTCACCAAGGATCCAGCAATACCACTTCTGGGTGTATACCCTAAAGACACACAGTCATACTCCAAAGGCATTAGTTCAACTATGTTCATAGCAGCATTATTTATAATAGCAAAACCTGGAAACAACCTAGAATGATTGAAGAATGGATTAATAAACTGTGCTACATCTACACAATGGAGTACTACTCAGCAGTAAGAAAACAATGATATCCTAAAATTTGCAGGCAAATGGATGGAATTGGAGAATATCCTCCTGAGCAAGGTATCACAAACTCAGAAAGATAAGCAGGGGATGTACTCACTCATTAGTGAACTCTAAACAAACAAACAAAGAAACAAACAAGAAAAAAGCTAAGCATGCCCAAGCTGCAAACCACAACCACTGAACAGCTTGGGATCAGAAACAACCTAGACTGACTCCTTGGATCCCACTCCAACTATAGGAACACCTGACTCACTCTTGAGGAGGGGTGAAAAGGGGATCTGCCAGGAGTGGAGACCTAAGCAATATTGGGTCAGTGGGACCATGGAACTGTCTGCTGCCTACCCAGGGAGGGGATGGGGAGTTGTGGAGAAGAAAGAATAACCTGATATGGTGGGAGGGGGAAGGGACCTTGAATAAGAATATACAAGGATAGAAAGTATGACTTCTTTGTTAATAATAATAATAATAATAATAACAATAAAAGTAACAATGAAAGAAAACTACATAAAACCAAACCATAAAAAACTTTTAAAGTAGGACTGAACAAACTATATGCACAGTTAAAGATTAACTTATTTAAAATAAATAAGTTTGATTGGAAGTGAAAAGGAATGGAGAAATGTAATTAGGTTAAAATATATAAAATTTAAAAATTAAAATTTTGTAATCTGCAAAAGTAGCAGAAATCTGTAGAATTTTACATGTGATCAAGGTCTACTGGTAAACCTTAGTAAATAATACTACATAAAAAAAGACATTTCTTTTCTATCATGTTCAGTGTAACTGGGTATATGTTGAGGTCTTTGATATCCTTGAACTTTAGTTTTTGCAGGGTGATTAAAAGAGGTCTATTTCTATATTCTTTTTTCTTATTTATTTTGTATTTATCAAAAAACAGAAAAATGAATTTAAAATGCTGAAAAGTTAACAATAACTATAAAGAAGATAAAAATCATAAGCATGACTTTTCAAGGGTGATAATGCAAATAAGATTGCTACACATATATTTACTTTGTGTTCAGCTTTCCCTCTGAATTTTTTTTCCATCCCTGTATATCCTTATTCAAGGTCCCTTCCTCCTCCCACCACATATTTCTACATGCCACTATCCAGTTATGACAGCACCATTTGTTGAGATTTCTGTTTAAAACTTCTAGTGTGTTCACTCCTGAATCTTTCTCAGTAACATCCTTAAGCACCAGGGATGCATTATTGTGTACCATCATTCTTCTTCTGTGTGCAGGACCTATGTGTGTTGACATCAAAAAGCAAAAATATGTACCAATTTGTGACAAAGTCACCTATTTAGGCAACCATTCAGCCCCATGTTTTTAATGCTCTGTAAACATGGTACTTGCTCCTAGCATAAAAATGGCAAAACTGCTTATGCTGCTCCAAAAGGTTGAGTTGAGTAACGTTTGTGAAAAAAAATAAATCACTTTTATTGAGAGCCTTAGGTAGCAGTGTTGTACAGACAGCAGAGAAAAGATAGCCCTTGGTGGGACTTTTGACACTTGCAAAAACCTCCTTAAACCAGTTATGGTCTTTTTAACATCTATCTCAAATTCTTTTCTCTGAAGATCTAGGCAGATGTTAACCCAGTCAGATGCTGAAGGACATTAGTACTCAGAGATTTTTAGTCTTTTTTTGTGGTGTGGGAGAAGTGATCTTTGCATTGTGTGAGCTGAGCTTCAAAACTTGATGATACAAACCTAGGATCTGGAGTCAGATGTGCATTGTGTCCTTTCTACCTCTCTGTCCCACTGCCTACCTTGCACCAAAAACTATTTTACTCTTCTTCTGTCCTGATACACACTGCTGAGCCTTGTCAAGTCCCCTCTGAGGAAATGATGGGAAAGGATATCCTATAGATAATACAGAATATAACTCCCTAGTTAGCTTTTCTGAGAAGTACACACAAATGTCCTTAGGACTTGTCTGTGCAGAAATCTCACACATGAGGCCAGGACAGGGCCTGACATTCAGTTAAATGAGACTGAATCATAACATGGGCCAGTCCTTCCAGGTGTTTGATGGAGAAAAAGATGAGACATGGATCCTGGAATTCAAAGAATGCATCACAGAATGTTCTAAAAGAGGAAATATTATGAGTTAAAAGCTGTAAATCACAAACACTGAACAGCCTGGGATCTGAAAATTATATTTAATATAGTCTTGTGCTGTTCATCCAATCTCAACAATATTCATTATACACAATGGCATTGTTACATATTTTTTCTTGTCACTCTATTTTATATTGTTTTTAGAGAATATAGTTCTTTTGTTTTCTAAAAAGAAAATTAAATAAAAAGGAACCATTAGCATGTACATGGCATAAAAAGGAACCATTAGCATGTACATGGTGAGATATTTTCTTAATTTCAAGTTGCTGTTTCCTATCTTTCTTTTCTCTTTCTTTCTTTCTTTTATATTTTTATGTATATTTATATTACCTCTAATATTTTTATTATGAATAAAGTCATATTTTTATCATGTATATCCTTGTTCAAACTCCCTTCCCCCTCCTGCCCCTCCCAGTCACTCTCTTCTCTCCACATCTCTTTATCTCCTTCCCAGCAAAGGCAGGAGGTCCCAAGGTCCCAATGTGGGTTAGAGCAGCATCCACTCCAGGCAGATTCAGTTTACTCACTGAGTTTCACAAACACCAAGAGTGGGTCAGATCTTCCTCTGGAGGGAGTGGGATCCAAGGTGCTCATCCAAGATGTTTCAGATCCCAAGCTGTTCAGTGGTTGTGGTTTGCAACTTAGACATGCTTTGCTTTTTGCATTTTGTTTAAAGTCCACTAATGAATGAGTACATTCCCTGCTTATCTTTCTGGGTTTGTGATACCTCACTCAGGAGGATATTCCCCAAATCCATCCATTTGTCTGCAAATTTTAAGATATCATTTTTTTCTTACTGCTGAGTTGTACTCCATTGTGTAGATGTACTACAGCTTGTTAATCCATTCTTCAGTTGAGGGGCATCTAGGTTGTTTCCATGTTCTTGCTATTACAAATAATGCTGCTATGAACTTAGTTGAACTAATGCCTTTGGAGTACAATACCCACAGAAGCCAGAGGAGGGTATTAGACAGTCTACAAATGGAATTACACATTGATTATTAGATGTCATGAGTGTGCACCACTCCTAGGTAAATGTTTTCAAAGGATGATCTGATTGGTGGAAGGGAGTATGCAAGAGCCTACCAGAATATTGATGGAAGGGATGGGTATGTTTTGAATATTTCAATTAGAAATTTAGGACATTATCTTTTATCATTTCATACTATTTTACTAATACTCAAGATGTAAGGTAAATCCACAAAAAGATTGTTCTCTAAAGATTACAATGAGATATAATGAGATGCAGATGCAAAGATTGTTTGAAATCAGTAATTTCTTGAGCAAAGATTACCCTTTGTTAAAGAATCATTTGCAAGGTTCAAAGAAAAGACCTGTCTTTTGCCTTTCTGTAGTAGTGATAGCAATATGCTTGAAAATACATGATTTCCTGTCTAGTACCTGGGTTGTGTTGTCCTGGAATTTGGGAAAATATTCTCCAGAGGTGAGGAATTTACAATCAAATTTAATTTTCCAATTGTTTTTTCTCATTTACAAAAAAAATCTTCTCAAGCTTCTGATGTCCAACATTAATATCTGTGAAAAACAGCTGCTTCTCTTCCTTATACACTTGAGATTTCGTCTTTATAAAGACAATGGATACATGGTTGCACACGAATGGTTTTTCTGTCACCCATAGCCTGTGAGACAGATGAACACTTTTCAAATGATGGCATACATTGTACAAACATTAATGGTGATATGGTACCCTCAAATATGAACAGGGCTCTGACACTGGAGCAGAAGAACAGTCCTGATAACCTCTTTACTACTTGTCTATAGAGTATTGATATATCTAATGCATGAGATCATGGAGTCATCAGGAGATCCTATGTCCTATGTCCCTCCTCCTGGGCTCTCTGACTTTCCTGTGAAGTCTCAAAATCCCATAATAACAGTAGTCATAAGGCCTGTGCACTGGAGCAGGTAGTCTACACATGCTGAACCTCAAAGAATATGCTCAGTTAACTAGTGTATGCCTAAGTCTTAGTGGAGTTGCCTAAAGCTGTACTTTGGAATACTTGTGAAGTCTTTTCAGTAGGTTCTGGGAACTGAACTGAGGTCCTCTGGAAGAGCAGCATGTCATCTTTGTGGGTTATTAAGTACTTTCCCGGTACCAGGTTTCTCACTAACCTTACAAAGGTATCAATTTTGTTGTTCTAATATTTTGTTATAAACTTTTTAGGATTTTAAAAATGTGAATATTAAAAATATCTTTTTATTTTAGATCCGCATTACATAATATTTAGAGATTTAGCCTTATAAACATAATATTATGCAAGATACAGAAATTCTGTGCATCTATTGGACCAAGAGGCCAGCAGGAAAAACACCTGTAGGTCAGAAGCACCATTAAAATACAACTTGCTGGTTACCATTGACTACAAAAATCCACTCCATCCCCAAGCCCGCCCCATTCCCCAATCCACCCCATTACACAGTGACCCACCTGAGATCCCCAGAACCTCTGCACCCATTGGGCCAAGATGTGAGTAGAACTCTTCCAATCCCAGTTGAGATCCAAGTCTCCAAGATCCTAGTCCTGGAACACATCCCTTGGAAACCTACCCTCACTCATTTTTCCCCTAAATTTATGCCAGCTGAAAAAAATATCCTGCAGGCTAGAAGCTCCAGTAAATCTAGTTCACTGGAAAACTCCATTCACAAACCCTCACCCTATCCTCCCGAAAGACCCATCATCTAGTAAATTTAGCAGAAATATGAGACCCACAGATCTTTAAACCCAGTATACCAGTCGTCCCCTAGCACATGTTGGCTCAAAAAAGTTTCCTGAGACACATAGTTCATCAGTTCTTATTAGATGAATTGTAGCTACCTTAGACCCACAGTTCCTCAGCTCTTACTGAATCAAGAGCAGCAACCTGAGATCCATAGTGTATCAGCACCCACTAGATTATGAGTCATAGTCTGAAACTCACAATTTCTCAACATATATTGGATTAAGAATTCCTGATGTATCAAGAGATCCCTCTGGATCAAGAGCTCATATTGGACTAAGAGTGGATCCTGAAGACAGAGATCCAGCTAGCTCTTATTACATCAAGTACAAACCACAGTGTTACAAAATACCCTAACTCAAAATAGAACAAGAGCCCAATTTGGACCAAAGAATAGCATAAACATAGCAAGGAGATATTGCATCAAAATCAGTTCTATATAATACAGACAAGTCCTGCAGTGCTATAAGACAGCAATGGGCAGATGCCAGCTCAAGGATACATAAAACAACATAAAGAAAAACATGCTACCACTAGAATCTAGTGGTTCTATAACAGCAAGACCTGAGCATGGCAATGCAGGAGAAACAAAAGGAAAGGACCTTAAAAACAACTTTATAAAGGTAATAAATCGAGTTCCTGCCAGCTTCCTCCTGCTGTGAGCATCGGCTCTCCGGCCTTCCGCTGCTGGCCTCCTCTCTCGTGCCATGGCCCCCAAACGGCAATCTGCGCTCCTGCTTCAGTCCAAGAAACCCAAATTGGTTCCTGTCTTGAAGCTGGAAGACAAGTCGGCCTCTCCGGGCCTGCCGAAGGGAGAAAAAGAACAGCAAGAAGCAATTGAACACATTGATGAAGCACAAAATGAAATAGACAGACTTAATGAACAAGCCAGTGAGGAAATTTTGAAAGTAGAACAAAAATATAACAAACTCTGCCAACCATTTTTTCAGAAGAGGTCAGAATTGATCGCCAAAATCCCAAATTTTTGGGTAACAACATTTGGCAACCATCCACAAGTGTCTGCACTGCTTGGGGAGGAAGACGAAGAGGCTCTGCATTACTTGACCAGAGTTGAAGTGACAGAATTTGAAGACATTAAATCAGGTTACAGAATAGATTTTTATTTTGATGAAAATCCTTACTTTGAAAATAAAGTTCTCTCCAAAGAATTTCATCTGAATGAGAGTGGTGACCCATCTTCA
>PVIH01027950.1:0-16018 GCA_004025045.1 Sigmodon hispidus | reverse complement strand
ACTATAGAGCTACAGTAATAAAAACAGCCTGGTACTGGCATAAAAACAGACTTGTGGACCAATGGAATAGAATTGAGGATCCAGACATTAACCCAAAAACCTATGAACACCTGATCTTTGACAATGAGGCCCAAAACATTCAATGGAAAAAAGATAGTATATTTAACAAATGGTGTTGGCATAGCTGGATGGAAGTGTGCAGAAAAATGCAAATAGATCCAAGCCTGTCACCCTGAAGAAAACTCAAATCCAAGTGGATCAAAGACCTCAACTTAAACCCAACCACTTTAAACTTAAGAGAAAAGAAAGTGGGAATACACTTCTACAAATTGGCGCAGGCGACCACTTCCTTGTGGGTCACTTATGTATACAACACACCAGTGGCACAGACACTAAGAACAACAATCAATAAGTGGGATTTCCTGAAGCTAAGAAGCTTCTGTAAAGCCAAGGACACTGTCAATAGAACAAACCAACAGCATACAGAATGGGAAAAGATTTTCACCAACCCTACAAGTGATAGAGGACTGATCTCTAAAATATATAAAGAGCTCAAGAATCTAGAGCCCAAAACCTTGAATAACCCTATCAAAAAATGGGGTACAGATCTAAAAAGGGAATTCTCAGCAGAGGAACTACGAATGGCTGAAAGGCACCTGAAAAAGTGCTCTTCATCTTTAGCCATCAGAGAAATGCAAATCAAAACAACTTTGAGATACCACCTAACACCTGTTAGATTGGCTAAGTTAAAAGGCACAGATGACAACCTATGTTGGAGAGGATGTGGAACAAGGGGAACAGTCCTCCATTGTTGGTGGGAGTGTAAGCTTGTTCAGCCACTTTGGAATGCAACATGGCGGTTTCTCAGAAAATTGAGAATCAGTCTCCCCAAGGACCCAGCAATACCACTTCTGCATGTATACCCTAAAGAGGCACATTCACACTCCAAAGGTATTAGCTCAACTATGTTCATAGCAGCATTATTTGTAATAGCAACAACCTGAAAACAACCTAGATGTCCCTCAACTGAAGAATGGATTAACAAACTGTAGTACATCTATACAATGGAATACTACTCAGCAGTAAGAAAAAATGATATCCTAAAATTTGCAGGCAAATGGATGGATTTGGAGAATATCCTCCTGAGCGAGGTATCACAGTCTCAGAAAGATAAGCAGGGGATGTACTCACTCATTAGTAGTCTCTAAACAAACAAACAAGAAAAAAAAAAGCCAAGCATGCCCAAGCTGCAAACCACAACCACTGAACAACTTGGGATCAGAAACACCCTGGACTGACCCTTCAGACTCCACTACATCTATAGGAACACCTGACTCACTCTTGAAGGAGGGGGACCAAACTGGATTTGGCTAGGAGTGGAGACTGATCCAAACATTATTGGGTCAGTGGGACCATAGGACTGTATGCTGCCTGCCCAGGGAGGGGATAGGGAGTTGCAGAGAAGAAAAATGACCTGATGTGGTGGAGGGGAAGGGGCCTTGAATAAGGATATACAGGGATGGAAAAAAATTCAGAGGGAAAGCTGAACACAAAGTAAATATATGTGTAGCAATCTTATTTGCATTATCACCCTTGATAAATCATGCTTATGATTTTTATCCTCTTTATAGTTATTGTTAACTTTTCAGCATTTTAAATTCATTTTACTGGTTTTTTTGATAAATACAAAATAAATAAAGAAGAAAAACAAAAAAAAAGAAATATATCTTCGTATACTGAAAAATCAAACAACTCTTTCTATAAGTTTGGCTATCATAGATGACTATTTATCTTCATTTTTAATTATACATTGTAATTTGAAATGAATTATATAAGTATAATATCTTAAACAATAGTAGAAAAATATATACAGCATAACAAAATTGACCTTAAATTTGTATCAATAAAACAATGCTACCTATCTTTTTAAATCCTTCTCATATCATAATCCCCCCTTTTTGAAGAAAGAGAATCAAAAGCCTCATGTTACAGTACTGAGCTTCCTCTGCTGAAATGTCCTCTGAAAATGGAACTACCATCTGCAGCTACTCTTCCATGTAAGTCTACAAGACCAGATAGTTAAGAAATGACATAGCAATGAGAGGAATTTATCTGAGTTATTCATGAAGTCCATAGGGTAAGAGTCATCTTTTGTGATAATGCTTGACTTTTAACTTTAGCTTCTGATGGGTCTTGGACCACAGGCATATACTACTAACAGTCAAGGATTTCCAATTTTCTGACTTTTCAGTTGCAATGTGCCAGGCAGACAGTAACTTAAGAGGAGCTAACATTTGTAAATCTCACAGGATATGAAGAAGATGGACGACAAAAGCTCTACATTATAGAACTGCTATGTACACAGACTATTAGGATGAGATGAAATTAAAAACAAACAAACAAACAAACTACCCCTTGCTTTCTTAGATTTCAAAAAGCAATTATTTGCATCTGAATTATTGATTTCCTGGTCCAAAAATGGCATCTGGGTCAGACGTGGTCCTCAATAATTGCACATCAAATAAACACGGCTCCTGCCCGTGGTTGAGGATGCTCACTGTGTGCATGGGACCCCAAGTGCATTCTTAGAAGTCAATAATGAGAATCTCATTTGCTGTATTTCAGAGCCTACATTTACTTATTATTCACATCTGTAGGATCATCTGTGTTATGTTATAGATCCACTGTTCCATAACAAGTCCAGATGGAGTTATCAGAAAAAAAGAACCATGACAGCTCTGCACAGTGGGGATTTCCACACTGCCAATCACTTGTAAAATCTTTGTTGTTAGCAGTCAGTGATGTACCAAAGGGAAGGTATAGGGTTGTCTGTGTCACTGGAGAGGTGTTGCCTGGCATTATTGAGAACTTATTAGCACACAGTGACTGAAAATTAGAATTAAATTAATTATGTCCTTTAGGTTCTGTCCAGAAAATGTACTTCTTCAGCATAGCTTTTTACAGGATGTATGACTACTCCACTGCCATGCTCTTCTTAAAATAGTTGCTGAGACTCCCAAGGTAACTTCTAAACAATATGATAATAAATAGTGTGATCTTATTGTGCTAATATCATCAGGGAGAACACTGTTTATTCATAATGAAGTATCAAGAAGATACTTGATACAGAACCTGAATTTGTTCACTGGGTCTACTGCTTTCTTAATAAGTTCTCATTATCAAGTTTTGAGTGTCTCTGTTAAGAGTATCTGCGACATATTATATATTGCTTTGTAACAAATTAGTACACAACTTAGTGGCTTGAAACAAGATTTATTATCTTAAGAGTTCTGAGTGCTACGAATTGAGGCATCTTAATTAGGTTGTTTGTTTTAGGGTCAGTCCTAGACTAAAATCAAGATGTGGGCTATGGCTTCACTTGTATTTCAAGATTAGAGAAAGTACCTATTTCCAAGTTACTTATGAGGCTGTTGGCAAGATTTAGTTCTGCAAGCATTTGGGTTTGAGTGTCCTAGTTCCTGACTATTGACCAGAGATCACACTGCACAGAATGGCAGAGTGAACAAGTCAGAGGCGAGGACAGAAATGATGGGAACTATGATAGACTAAGAGAAGCCATGGTGCTTTATAACATAATCTTGTAAGTGATGTCCTGTTGTTTTCACTGTCTCTTATTAGTTAGAAGCAAGTAATTAGGTTAAATGTATGCACACATTCAAGGGCACACACACACACACACACACACACACACACACACACACACACAGTCCATTGCAAGTCATTGCAGAAAGGAAATTGTTCATGTGCTGGGGGAATTAGAGAGAGGAATAAAAGAGATGCCAGGGTTTCCACCAAGAATCCTTCATACTCTCAATAGCTTAGCTTCCCCCTGCTAGGCCTTACCTCTCACATATTTCACCACTACTTTAGGGTTCCTTAGATTGACAATTAGTCTTCAAAACATAGGGTTCTTAGGTTAGGTTAGGTTAGGGTTAATGATTTCTGAGATCATATTTACAAATATAACTTGCCGTTTTATTATCATTGAAAGAGTTTTAAAAACAGACATTTTAAAATCTTACTGGTTCTTTGTGGATTTCACATCATGCATTCTGATCCCACTTACCTCCCTGTCTCCTCAAATCGGCCCTCTGCCCTTCAATGCTCACCAATAAAAAACAAATTTAAAAGAAAAACAAAAATGAAACAAAAAGACAAGCAAGCAAGAAAACAAACCCAAAGAAGAATCTTGTATGTTACAATAATTGGGAGAGAGGGTACTATACCTTACCAGACAAAACAGTAGAGCTTGCCCTGGTGAAGTGAGTCTGAGTGACCTGAATCTGAGGACATGAGAGCAGGAGAATTGGCCCTACTCCTTGAAATAGACCACATTAGGTGAGCTGGTTGAGGCAATGCTAGAGAGCTGACCATGAGGGAAAGCTGGCAGACTGACCAATCCAACTACCACCCAGGACAAAACCAGGACTATGAGTTGGCCTACTTCAACATGTACTGAATATATGAACCATTGGAACACATGAAGGGGTCGAACTTACAGATTCAAAACAGCAGGATCTTCATGACATAGGACAACAGGTTTTCTACGAGGAGTCCCAGTGAGAGCCCATTATTGGTGACATAGCAGAAACCAGAGATCTCAAACCACACCAATGACTCCAGGCAATGAACACTGTGAGTATAGATGAATAGACTAAAGGTAAACTGTGTGACTCAACAGGCCACATTATAGCTTCCACACATAAAAATATAAATTTTGAGAGATTATTTTCTCTTTAAAATGTGGCTGACACTAATTGACTGCCTTCTCTTCTTTCTGTGTTTGAGATGATGGTAGTATCAGTAGCTGTGGTTATTCTTATACAAAGGAATCCTCAAGTCAAATATATTATTGGTGGTTGGTGCTTTTAGGGCTTTTCCACATACCTCCATCATTCACTATTGTGGTGTATGCCAATGGGCTCCTACCAAAATATTCTGTGACCGTCTGTGTGAAGATTCTCTCACCACATGGGCTGGTGGGGTTGGGCAAGAGTGTTCCTATCACTTTGTCCCATGTTAGCTAGAGATGAATAGAAATTCTAGATAATTTTCCATTTGCTTATTTCTTGGGTGAGGTAGTAAGGCTGAACTGTGTCTTTTGTACTCTTAAATTTCTCTAAAGGAATTGAGCCTCAGTTGCCCACAGCTACGACCAGCTTGGTAAAGGTGACTTAAATGAATGATTGTCTTCTCTACTTTGTTTCATGTTGCTTTTTTCCTTATGCCTCTGAGACATAAGAATCTTCTTTTGGAGAAATACATCTAGTGGTCATTCTTTCTAAAATGTGATTTGTTGCTATTCATGACATTTTCATAAGAGGTGGTGGGTATTGTAAAAGGATTCCTGACCCCATCTGGGCCAGAGGTTTGACCTGCTCGCAGTGGCTTTTGCCTCCCAAAAATAACTCAGATGCTTATATTAATTTCATCCTGTTTGACCTATGTCTCAGGCACATTGCTAACTAGTTCTTTCATCTTAACTCAACCTATTTCCATTAATCTGTTTGGCCACATGTCCCGTGATCGCTCACCTTTACACATTTCTTCTTTGGTGGCTGGATCAAGTGTGTCTGACTCAGCACTCTTTGTACCTGAACCTCAATTTCCTCACCTACTTCTATGGCACCTAACACAGGTCAAAACAGTTCCTTTATTTACAGCATACAAAGAACATTCCCACCACACTTCCTCTTTTCTGTCTAATCAAAAAGGAAGGTTTCAATTTCAATATAGCAAAATTACATATAACAAAACAGCTATCAAGTAAGAATTACAGTTACAATATCTAGTCTATTTGTAATTAATAAAATTAAAGAAAATATTCTATTGTCTACCTTATCCTTGTCTCAAGTTTCATATCTAATATACCTTTTGAAATTACTAAGAAAAACTATACCTATTATTATTAAATCTTCAGCTACATCAAAGACCACAGGGGATATAATATTACCCAAGTAAACAGGAAGTGCAAACAACTTCCAAAATCTAGAAATGACAGAGAGGATACCTGTCTGCATGGACAGTCATCCAAAAAGTTCCTTTGTAGTGTTGAGGTATCCATCTTTAGCCTATAGGATCAGTGTCCCTGGCATAGATGTCAGTGATGCAGGAAATCTGGCATAGTCTGTCAGTCATTTCTCCTTATTGTGTCCTGAAGGATACCTGGCAATTTTCTCCACAGCATAAGAACCTGAAGGACCATCTGACCTTGTTCAGCCAAAGTTCAGAGGTCCTATAGAATCTGCATATCCAGTTTATTCAGCATACTGTCAAGCAGTTAATACCAGAACAGTTTCTCATTCAATGGCTAATTGTTACCACAAAGTAAATTCCACATGAAGTTTCTTCAATGCCCATCATTCTCTTAAAACACATTGGTGTTGCCAGAGGCAGACCTATCTCACTGTCCAGAAAAGTCTAAATTCTTAAAACATTTTAAATGACATTCTGTAGGTCTTTGAAGTGTTTGAAGACTGCCTATCTAATTGAAATATATCTTTGTAACGCTACAAAAACCTAACTAACATGACTATAAGTTTGGTTATCATAGATGGCTATTAATCTACATTTCTTAATTACACATTATAATTTTCAATGAGTTACATAAACATCATACCTTAAATAAGAGTAGAAAAATACATACAACATAACAAAATTGACCTTAAATTTGTATCAATAAACCACAATCCATCTATCTTTTTAAATCATTTCTATATCATATTTCCTCCCTTTTTTAAAAGAGATTGACAATGACTATTAACCATTTAAATAAAAAAAGGTTTATAAGCAATATTTTTGGAATTTGGGCATAGCTTTCTTTCTTTTATTACCTCCTGCTGAATAAGGAGCATTGGCAATCTCATGGAGTCCTGAGGCTTTGGATTATCTTAATTGACATCCTGGAAGCTGATGTTCTCATCAGAGAATTTTCAGGTAGCCTTGGCAAATGAAACCATATTTGCCTAGAAACAATCCATGGGTTTTCATCTTCTGTGGAAACAAAAACAAAACTTTTTTGCCAAGCAACATATACTCAGACCCAAATTTCACAGTCAAGGTACTTTTAAAATATATATGTTTATTTAATTTAGCAACCTTTGCAATCATTTGTATTTTAGCAGTTAGCTCTTTAAAAGTTAAAAAATTAAAATAAAAAACAATAATAACCATAATCCAGACTCTTTCAGTATTTGCCATCTTTACAAGACTTTTATTCCTCTATTTTCTAAGGGTGTTTTGTATCTCTTTTCTTTCTACGTATTCTTTTATGCACACATTTTAATCTGTGTAAAGGCTTTTCTTCATCTGAATCTGTTTATTGTAAATCCTTAATCATTTCCCAACCAGAAGAGCTTTTAAAATGTTAGTACTGTTATAATTCCTGACTCTACCCATTTTGGGGGCTTTTCAACATGGCAGAGGTGTTAGTCATGTCTCTGCTCGCTGCCAACAAACAGAGCGGACACAAGAAAATGCTGCTACCAAAAAAAATGTTTTGACTCTGTTCCCCTTTTGTTTAATATAAACAGAAACTTTTTGTTGTTTATCCCTAGACTTCTGACTTCCGGGAATCAGCCTTGGTTTATGTGGCCTGCCACAGACCCGCCATTTTTAAATTCAAGCCTGAACACCACAGCATCTCTTTACAACGACTCAATTCAGATATGATTCAGAAGTTGCTTTTGGCTCTGTTTCTGTGCTTTAGAATGCTTTTTAAGCTTTCTCTAGCTTTATGTGGGTGTTTGGGCCCCACATTGGGACACCATCTGTTGTAAAAGGATTCCTGACCCTGTCTAGGCCAGAGGTTTGACCCACATGGCAGCTTTCTCCCCTCCCCAAAATGATTCAGACACTTATATTAATTTTATCCTGTTTGACCTATATCTCATGTACATTTCTAGCTAGCTCTTTCATCTTAATTCAACCCATTTCCACTAATATGTCTGGCCCATTGGCCCGTGGCCCATAACTCACCTTCACATGTTTCTTCTTTGGCGGCTGAATCATCACTCTTCATACCTGAACCTCAATTTCCCTGCCTACTTCTACGGCACCTCACATAGGCCAAAACAGTTTCTTTATTTACAGCATACAGAGAACATTCTCACCACAGTTGGGGACTTTCAACATTGGTCCTCAGGTTATTGGAGGCCTTTGAAGGGTATTTTGTCCATGGTCCCCAGTCCTTTTCTGTCTGTCTGTCTGTCTGCTTTCTGTGCACCAAAAAATGAAGTCTTTATTGCTTATTCTGTCATTACATATGCCTTACTTCAGACCTGAAGCAACAGGGACATATGACCATGAGCTGAAGACACTGAAATGCTGAGACAAAAGAAATGATTCTTATTAAAATTGTTATTTTCAAACATTTCTAGAAATAAAAACAAATAACTGGCACAGTCATTTAATTTAGGCACAAATAAACTTATTGCAAAGCATATAAGATTTTTCTGTTTCCATTTATCCTGATTACTCAAAATTTCATTAATACTCCCCCTGCTTGGATTTAAGAAGCTTTTTTAAATGTATGTGTTTATCTTTATTTCCAACTTAATGACTTTACTAAGTTGTAGCTTTGATACCTTTTTTTGAACTTTCTTCTTTTCACATTTTTTGTTTTAATTTGTCCTTTTGCTGTAAACTTTCAAAGACTGCCCCAATGGTGTATCTCCTCTAGAAAAGCTTCAGCTACTAGACATTACACTGCCTCCTCAAATACTACTATGAACTGGGAACCAAGTTCAAATACATGAGCCTGTGTTGGGGGTGGTATTTCTCATTTAACCACAACAGATACTCATAGCCTGAGGTTTCAGGTCCACAGTCCAGTGGAATCTTTTTGACCTAGTCCTATAGTCACTGCTTATAAAGTAATTACTCAGACACTTATAACAATTACAAACTATTTGGCCTATGGCTCAGGCTCATTCCAACTAGCTATTACAAGATAATTCAACCTATTTCCATTAATCTATTGTTTTACCAAGTGGCTTGTGGCTTACTTGTACTTTTATATCTCTCTCTCTGAGGGGCCTTTGCAGTGTCTCTGTGTGACTCCACCCTCCTTCGCCTTTATCTGTCTATGCTCAGATTTCCCACCTGCCTCTAAGATGCCTTGCCATAGGCCAAACAATTTCTTCCTTAACCAATAATAAAGCATATTCCCAGTGCACAGAAAAGTATCCCACATCAGATCCCTTGACATTCCTAGTTGTTCCTGCTCTCAATTACTTCTACTTACCCCGTTTTTTTGTTGATGCTGTTAAGATTTACATACGCTGAAAGGGCATAGAAAGATGTCAGTGAATGTAGGAGAAAGAGATTTAAGCTCAGAGGTCTACACACTCTAGAAAGTTTCCAAGCATTATCGAGTAGCATAATATATGTGTTTAAGAGATATTCATGCTTCAAAAATATTTTTTTCTACTTACTTTCTTGGCAATGTTTTTTATAAAATGAGTCTGGCTAGTATAAAGAATTGATACTTTTATTAATACTCTTAAATGAAGTCTATCTTCTTTGTAACTGTCAGCGTGTTCTCTCAGACCTAGGTCTTCTGTTTTATGGAGGCCTTGATTGCCTATGGTCTTGTGAATTGTCTTGTTTTATTGTGTTCTTACTAATATATCTTCGAAATATTAAGAGATAGTGTGTAAATCAGTGTTAATGAGATGTTGCTTTGAGTGAGAAACCTTCATATCTATTATATTAACTGCATGGTAGAGTTTGTCTTACAAGTTGAACACAATGTGTGGGACTCAGGCTTCGAGATTGATGGTGATCTAAAGTTTATTCATAAGTAACAGTAGTTTCTAGGAGGAGATTAAGATGATAAATAACTTTAAAACTTGCTTTGTGTATGGTAGAAATGTCAGTTTAAAATTATTTTTTGAGGCAACCACTTCAACTTTAATCTATATGCCAATCTCAAGGAACTTTGCTGCCAAGATTATGATGAAATATCCCAAAATGCACATATTCATGGCCAGTGCTATATTTCTCTCTTCAGAATTCCTGACTACATCAACTTTACAGACAGAAACTCAGAGGAAAATATACAGGAAAGTAGAACATATGTAGAGCATTCTCTATCTTTAACAGGCTTTAAAATCCTCAGCACAAGAGTAGTTGATAGGTAAGAATATATCATAAATATATAAGAACTTGAAGGATTTTTTAATACATTAAAATGAAAAATTGGAAGCCAGATCTCAAAATTCATGTGCTTATTCATCCAGAGCTTGAACTTTGCTTTGCCTATTTTTGATGATGAGTAATAGACTCATCATCACCAGACTTTTCATAATATAAATACATATATATCTGACCAAAGATAAACTGTTGCTTAGTCTGTTGATAAATACAAAGGTCTATATACATACTCATTTGCAAGGCCTGGCTGGAGTGGCTTTTATACTTTAATTACTTGTGGTAATATATCTCATATATCTAATAAAATTTGCCTGAAAATCAGAGAACAGAGCCATCCACAGAATTAGCCATAAAGGTCAAGGAGTGATGACTCATTCTTTAATCTCAGCACTTGGGATTTCATGCCTGGGCTCTCAGTACTTGGGAAACACACCTTCCTTTAGTGTGTTCACACTAAGAAAGTTGAATCAGGAAGTAAGATAGTTGGGTAGAGAAAGAAGGATAAGTCAAGAGGAGGCAGGAGTTCAATCCTTGTCTGCCAACCTCTTCCTCATTTGACTGAGGACTCAGAGGCGTTCAGTCTGAGGATCAGTGAAGTATTGGCTTGACAAGAAGTATTTATTATGACTTGTTCCTCTATCTCTCTGATCTTTTAGCTTTCCCCCAATATTTGGCTCCAGGCTTTTATTAAAATTTGTGCAATAATAACCTCACAAGAACTTTACGTATTTTTCCTAAACTCTAGTTAATCACTACCATACTGGTAGCTTAAAATTCCACAGCATTTTGATCATTTATCTCATGTCAGCATGTGATGTTCTAAGTGGTGCCCTTTCCTATAAGCTGTTAAACACTTATCAGCCACTGTTTCTAGAGCCCTTTTACTGTTTTTCCTATGTTTACATGATTATGTTTTGATTATTTACAGTAAAATATCCATATCTCATCATAGATCATTAGCCAATAAAATTGGATTTAAGTTTCAATGCATTTGCTTTTACATAAGAGCAAGAATCTATGTTTAAGCAGTAGTTTTACTCCTTGTTTTTCATAAGCAGTTGGTAGTTAGTGGATAATAAAAAAGGAAAAGGTAGCAACTATAAGCTATCTATTAACCATACTAAGCTAAGGATGTGCTTCTAGTCCAGTATTGTAAAATGTAGTATATCCACTATATGATAAAGGCTTCCAGTTATATTAATAATGAACTCTCTAGCCCAGGTCCCTTCTTCTAGCACTGTCTCATCATCTGGAGCCTTGCTAGAGTATGGGAGGGAGAAGATTGTTTGAGAGCAGTGCCCTGATAACTAAGTGTGAAGCTTGGGATTCCAGGCAACTACAGGCCTTGGCCTTACTGGATTTAGAGTTTTCTTTTCTCTCCTGCTGTATTTTTTCTTTTATATTCTTTCCATTTTCTTTATGAAGTTTTTAGATGGCATTATATTTCCTGATTTAAATTTGAAGATAAATAGTTAATAAGAGAGATACCCACCGAGGGTCATGTAGAATAAACTGGGTATAAAGCAATTTGTCTTCTTTTTGAAGTGGTATTTTTAAATTATTAAACACAGCATTTTAATTAATTCCTTAGAATCTCATACACGCTAATACTATATTCTCCCACAACTTATCTTAGATCTACCTCTAACACCCTCCAAAGTTTATTCTTGTTTAAAAAATAACACACAAAGTTCAATTTCTGGTACCCATGTATTCATAGATGTGAAACTATCTAATAGAGGCCACAGGGTTAAAGAAAATCAATTCCTCCCTCAGTAGCCATCAACTGTGAAAATTCCTCAGCTAGAGAAGGAGCTCATGAGCCCCTTTCTACCTCATGCTGGGGTGCTGAGAGGCTTCATCTTGTGTAGGTCACATGTAAGAAGCCCTGGCTACAATGAGAACGTTGGACTTGTCATGTCTGGAATAGTCTCTCCCCAGTCATCCCTAATCTCTAGCTCTAGGAATCTTTCTTATCCCACTTTCTTAATGTTCTCTGAGCCTTGAGGTGAAGAGATATAATATGGCTGTCCTGTTTATGGCTGAGCATCAGAGATATTTATTTTCTGCATTTTGACCACTTGCATAGTTCTGCATTAACCACTATCTACTACAGGAAAATGACAACAGCAACAACAACAACAACAACAACAACTATAACATCATCAACAACAAAACCTTCTCTGATGAGTTCTGAGAACTGTACTGGTCTATGTGTATGGAAATATAAATTCAGAAAGCAATTTGGTACTGTCTATTAATCAAAATAATAGTAGTAGATTCATTCCTGGGGCTCATAATATGGGTTCTTGGTCAGACATGTGTTTTCTTCTATGGAGCAGCTCCTTGAATAAAGTCAGGAAGTGGTAGGCTACTATTATAACATTCATATCACTATTGCTTTTATGGGAAATAGTAGGTATTCTAAATGTTATTTTGACTTTTATATGAGGATGAGGAAATATCACCTCTATGAAAAATCTTTCATGGTTTCAGCTTGAAAGCATCATTTCTGCCTCTTATACTACACAAGCTTACATGTTCCTGGCTTTGAAAGAATTAAATGTGCAAAGCTGAGTTAATCTGGTACCATATTTTCCAATTAGTTGATTAATATTTTGATGTTCTTTAGAGATGTACTTAATCAATTTTTTATGTCTATCATTTGGTCTTTTGTTAAAAGCAGATTCCATAGCTCTCATTCATTTGTTCTGAGAGGGACATAAAATCAACTTTAAATGAAAAGTTTCTTATATCTGAACGAAAATTAAAGACAAAATTAATTTTTTTCTTTAAACTTGTGAACCATTAAAACATTTTCCTTTTGAAAGAGAAAGGGTAAGCAAATGCCATTATAGGAATGTCCTAAAATTTAAAATTTAACTTCCCCAAACTGAAACTTCAATACTAAAAAGATAATTCTAGAATTTTAGAATTTTTATCTCAAAGTTAATGCTTAGACTATGTCATTTAAAAGCTCTGAGAAATATTATTAGTGTTTTGGAAATGATATAATTTTGATCCCATCACTAAAAATCTTTCTTTAAAATATTTTAATCATTCAAGTTACCCATGCTTCTATAACACCTTGCTTGTGTTCCTGTCAACTCAATAAATCTGTTGATTAATGAAGTTTAAAATTCTTTAATTTATTATTATTTTATGTTCACTGATATTTTGTATATGGATATGTATATATGTGTGAGGGTGTCTTATCTGATGGAACTGAAGTTACAGATAGTTGTAAGTTGCCGTGTGGGTGCTGGCAATTGAACCTGAGTCCTCTGGAAGAGCAGCCAGTGCTTTTAACTACTGAACTATCTCTCTAGCCTGAAGTTTAAAATTTTAGGGAGTAATCCAGAATACTCAAACTATAAGCATAAAGTATACTAGTAATAATTTATACAACACCTAGATGCCTAGATGGTGATGTTTTCATGAGAATTTACAATAATTGTGTGCTTACTCGCTCGTGTACTAGAATATTCTGAGTCAGGAATACAGCACAATGAAGTTTCCACACACAAAGCAAATTTCCTACCCCTCATGAAATTTTCATCTGTGTATGTCTGAGCAAACTATTAGCTCTCAATGTTGTGCCCTACCAGGCACACTCAAAATGCCCAATAATTATTTGTTACAAGCAATAAATTTGAACTAAACTCCTAGGCTTGGCTCACATGTTTGCCTGCATAAAATAAATGAGGTCAGACACAGGTATATGCTTTCACTAATGGTCGGTCTTTTATTGACCTCAATGGACCTCTTAGACGACCAGTTCCCTCTCCTCTGCCTTTATAATTTAATTCCCATCTTCCTTCAACAAACATTTCTGAGCCATTTTAAGCAGTTTTGAGCTCTGCTCTTTTCAGATATCCATGGAAGTCATTCTACTTCACGCTGTTGCCATGTGATCTTAGAAGGGAACATGTCTCCGAAACACTGGGAAATTCTTAAAAAAATAGGGACAATACCACAGTACTTTTTCTGTATACTAAAATTATTAGTCAAGAACTAGACACAGAATTTGTCTATTTGACATATTCAAATAAAAGTTATTAAATAATATTAAGTAATGCAAATAATTAATTAAATAAATGTTAGTAAATGGTTTGATTCTTTGATAAGAAGTTGTGGGCTGTGCTGTATAAAACCTTTACCTAATAGTGCTTTTCATCAATATTCTACCCCTGTTTAGTCTCATACCATTTTTTACCTTGGCTGAATGTAAAATTCTAGGCTCTATGCAATTACAAAAAGGCCCTAACATTGTAGGAGCCTATGAAGTTCTTCAACCATTAGCAGATGCAATAAAACATTTTCTAAAAATTTAATTATTCTGAATTATATTGTTTTTTGAAAATCAATTTCAAACATTATATAAAAAAGCAAAACATTCAGACTAGATAACAAATAAATCCTATGCTGTAATAAAACTTCTCTTTTCTCTAAAATGCATGAAACTTAAAGAATAAAATTTAAAGCTTTTCAAGTCAGGTTAGGCTCAGCTACAGATAAAGAAAGCACAGTAGGTCACAGCTAATGCCACTAGATGTACTATAGCGACCACAAATTTCTGCTAAGCAATCCTACTATAAACAAAACACAAGTTTTGTTTTGTGTATGTGTGTGTTTTAAACTACTTTTTTCATCCATCATCCTTCAATGGAAAAAGAATAATTTGTTTAAAATCCACTAATAAAGAGTACATCCCCTGCTTATCTTTCTGGGTTTGTGAGACCTTGCTCAGGAGTTTATTCTCCATATCCATCTATTTGCCTGCAAATTTTAGAATATCATTTTTTTTTTTTACTGCTGAGTAGTACTCCATTGTGTAGATGTACCACAGCTTGTTAATCCATTCCTCAGTTGAGGGTCATTTAGGTTGTTCCCATGTTCTTGCCATTACAAATAATGCTGCTATGAATACAGTTGAGCTACTGCCTTTGAGGTGTGAATGTGTGTCTTTATGGTATATGCCTAATAGTGGTATTGCTGGATCCTCAGGGAGAGTGATTACCAGTTTTCTGAGAAACAGCCATAAGGCATTCCAGAGTGGCTGAATAAGCTTACACTCCCACCAACAATGGATGAGTGTCCCATCCTCTCCACCATAGGCTGTCATTTGTGTTTTTTGATCTTAGCCATTCTGACAGGTATAAGGTAGTATCTCAAAGTTGTTTTGATTTGCATTTCTCTGATGGCTAAAGATGTTGAGCATTTTTTCAAGTGTCTTTCAGCCATTTGTAATTCTTCTGCTGAGAATTCCCTTTTTAGTTCTGAAACCCATACTTTGATTGGGTTATTCAGGGTTTTGGCTCTAGTTTCTTGAGTTCTTTATGTATTTTAGAGATCAGTCCTCTGTCACTTGTAGGGTTGGTGAAAATCTTTTCTCATTCTGTAGGCTGTTGTTTTGTCTTATTGGCTGTGTCCTTTGCCTTACAGAAGCTTCTCAGTTCCAGGAGGTCCCACTTATTGATTGTTGTTCTTAGTGTCTGAGCTACTGGTATTATATTTAGGAAGTGGTCACCTGTGCCAATGCATTGGAGGGTATCCAGTTTCTTTTCTATGAAGTTCAGTGTACATGGTTTTATGTTGAGGTCTATGATCTACTTTGATTTGAGTTTTGTGCAGGGTGATAGGCTTGGATCTACTTACATTTTCTACATACTACCATCCAGGTATGCCAATACAATTTGTTGAAGATACTATCTTTTTTCTATTGAATATTTTTTACCTCTTTGTCAAAAAACAGGTATTCATAGGTGTGTGGGTTAATGTTTGAGTTTTCAATTTGATTCCATTGATCCACAAGTCTGTTTTTTTTTTTTTTTTTTTTTTT
>PVIH01027949.1:0-16021 GCA_004025045.1 Sigmodon hispidus | reverse complement strand
GGGATGGGGTGCGGAGGAGGTGGTAAGAGCTGAAGTTAGAAAGGAGGTAGGAAGAAGGGGAAGAGAAAGAGAATGATTAAACTATATTAGGCAAAGTCACAAAATGTGTTCAAAAGGTAATAGAATTGTTTTTTTTTTTTTCTTGTGTTATTTTCTCTTCTAGGGTATAAATTTAAAATACTTTTCTGTAGCGTTAAGACTGAAGGAATTCATATGGGCCCTACACTTTCCCAGGCCCAAACAAGGAGGAAATATTATCCTCAAAAGCTGACATATTAGCTTGTGGACAGTACTATATCGGAAGGTAGGCTGAATTTTCAAGGCTGGCTCTCTGCTCTGCTCCTTTCATGTAGAAGGCCCCAGAGCACCTCTATAAAGGTGACAATTTACAGCCAAGATGAAAGGCAGTGGGCTGCGCTTAGTAGTCCGCTTTCAAAGCCATTTTGTTGTGCTTTTCCCTAGAAATTGGTTATAGAATTCAATTTATGATTTTAAAGATCTGGGCTGCAGACAAGGCAACAGAGATGCAGCCTGCCCCTACTGACCACACCACGTCTTCCTGCTGGGCAGGCTGTACCAGAGCCTTTCCATCCCTCACTTGTGTTTTCTATTGCATACCGGATTTCCTAGGATTATTCTTTTTACATTTTTTTTCCTTAAAAGTGCTAGGACTATTATTTATTGGCAGAACAAATTTATTTTAAATGTGAAAATATATGCATCCCAGTGAGTATGCTATATCCAAATTTAGCATAGTCAGGAATAGCATCCTGGACCTCAGCAATGAAAACACTGGAAAAGAAAGCTGGGGGAAAGTGCTTGGCCTTAGAAATTAAGAAAGCTGAGCATAGCAAATGAGGAGAATGCCAAAATCCATAGATGGGAGGAAGCTAACACCATTTGAAATGGACCTAAGAGATCTAGTATGGATCACAGGTTTGTTGGTACAACCCATCATCCCAATACTTGGGATGAGTCAGGAAGATCATGAACTTGAGTGTACCCCAGGCTACATGGTGAAATCCTGTCTCAAAAGTGTAAGCAAAAGAAACAAACATCACACACACACACACACACACACACACACGATGTTTGAATACAAAGATACAGATACAAGATACTTTCAGGACTTTGAATGTTCATAACACTATAATAAGAAGATGAGTTTTAAAACTTGCAGAGGAAAACATGGGTGATGCTCTTCCCCCTGGCAACCCCAAGGTTGCACTGCCTCAGCAGTCATACCCACCCACACTCAGACTGACAATTTTTTTTCTGATTCAGCAAACCTGAGCTTCTCCTCATTTGCAGCTTTCCCAGGTCCCTCTAAGTCCCTGGAGAATACTCTCAACATAACTACAGCTGAAGAAATTAATTAGAACCTGTCTAAAATCTGACAGAAATTGGGCCAACCCTTAAAAAGAAACACCCCAGAGAGAAAAGGTCATAGACATAGTTTATAAAGCAGATTAAAACACAAACTGAGACCCAAACCCTGTTGCTACCTGTTCCAGGCCTGCCACCCCGATAGTGATATCTTCCAGACAGCGTCCACTGCAGGATGTAATATTATATGTAGGAGAAGAAAGTCTCAGTTGCTCATGAACACACTTTGGACTTAAGATTGAACAGGTTTCTAAGAAATCTCAGCCTACCCAAGCCTTGTGCTGAAGTTCCTTTCCTGTTTCGTATAGAAGCTTTCACAACTGGGTTGTTTTGGGTAGGGTTTCTATTGCTGTGAAGAGACATCACAACCGCAGCAACTCTTATAAAGGAAAAACATTTTATTAGAGTGGCTTATATTTTCAGAGGTTTAGCCCTTTATCATCATGGTGCAATAGTATTCTGCAGGCAGACAAGATGCTAGAAAAATAGCCTAGTGTTCTACATCTTGACTTACAGGCAACAGGAAGTGATCTGAGACACTGGCTGTGACTTGAGCATATATGAGACCTCCACAACACATTTTCTTCAACAAGGCCACATCCACTCCAATAAAACAACACCTCGTAATAGTGCCACTCCCTTTGGGGGCCATTTCTTTCAAACCACCACACAGATATATAAACTGTAATCAATTATTATATGAATGGTGTGAAGAAAGACTACAATTCTGTTATTTTCTTTAAATGGTTTCTCTTTCTATGGAATGACCTTGGAACCACTGCTATAAATCTTTAAGTGCTACACAGGCTCTCTAGCATTACCAGTGGTCTTTAGCTCCCTTTTAGTATCACTTATCTTGAAATAATACTTTGAGCAATTGAAATTGTAAAATATTGCCAATTATAAGAGCTATGATACTTAAGAAGAAATTCTGTTGAACAGGAGGGGCTGATAAACTTCCACACATAACTGAGTAGCTCTTACAATTGATTGCTTCTAGGGAAGAAAAAGTCGGTTTTGTTAAAAGTTTTTTTCTCTGGTAGGTCATCCACTCCAGTGGATGACCCTATCCTAGGTGGGTGGTGTGAGTAGCACATAGTGAACTCAATGGGATATATATATATATACATATATATATATGTATATATATATTTAAATATTTTAGAGTACATAAAGTTGTGAGGGGCTGGCAAAGTAGAAATGGTCAAAGAGAAGTTGAGAGAGAACTTTGGAGATGACTATGATTGTAATACATTGTACTATAAAATTCTCAATTAATTAATAAAAATATATTTTTAATTGTGTTGAACATAAATGGATGGATCTTTTTCTGAACTCAATCTTGTTCAGTTGTAACCATTCCCTTGTGTTCAGCTTTTATGGCCAAGAGATGTCTCCAAAGTCACATGTATTATTTTCCTTTGTGGTATAAATAACATTCAAATAATCAAGTTAAGGGCCATGGCCCTGAGGAGCCTACAGGACATTACATAGCCACCTAAAAACCTTTCTGGAGCTTCTTACTAAGAGAGTCAAAAAAAAAAAAAAAAAAAAAAAAAAAAAGTCACTCAGACTAGGTAATTGCATAATTCTTTGCTCTACTTCTGCATTTGTCCTAAAGCAGCTTTCTGGGTGTGACCCTTCCACAGAGATCCCGAATCATTACTAATCTGGAGCTGCCTGGCTCATGAAGTACTGTCTATTTAACATGCAGATTTTTTTGTGTACAATTTTAATACACAGAGATTTATCTTTTAGCAAGAAGTCGATCAGAGTTAGAGAAATTTCTCTGGAATGCTCCTGCTACATGCATTTTAAATTAATTTTCAAAGGTTCATTCTTAGCTCAAGATACTATGCTTTTTAATATAGCAACACAGCAATATTTTCTTTTCAGCCTCTAATGTGGAAATTTTAGAAAAGACACATTGCTTGTAGAAATGCCAAATATTCTGGAAAACAGTTTAGAAGATTTTAATTATTTTGTTAAAGTTAAATATATAATCATCAGATAACTTAACAAATCTACTCCTGAGTATTAACCAAAGAGAATGAAGTCACATATTCACACAAAGAGGTAGACACCAATATCACAGCAGTTTTAATTATTACCCCCCCACAAAACTAGCAGCTACTCAATGTGCAGCAATAAGACAAATGTACTCACTGAGTCCATACAATGAAATACTATTCAGAACCAAAAGTGATGAAATTAGATACTATGAACATGGATGACTCTCAAAAACATTTGGTTGTGAGAAAGGAGTTACATACAAAAGGTATGTAGTCTGACCCTACCAATAGGAAATTTTAGAAAATGCCGTCTTAAACTCTGGTAATGAAGAGCAGGTCAATGGCATACAGAAGCCAGAGGTAGAAGTTGATTGAACTACCCAGCCTCCCATAAATCCAGTTCCAGGGGTCATGGTGCACTCTTCTGGCCTTCATACACAATGGTCACATACAGTGCACAAACACATGTGCTGGCAAAATACCCATACACATAAAACTTAAAAATAAAGTTGAAAAGAATTGCCATGAAACTGGCCCAGAGTCACAGAGATGGAGGGTGGTGGAACCCAAGTCACCAGTGGAATTTTCTCCTGTACCAACCAGTGTTTTCTGGACTAGGCTCTTCTTCAAGATCATTGCTATTGCAGACCTGGGGGCATAATCTCTGCCAGGATGCTCTTATAGTCCCTGTCTGAATCTGCTTTCAAAAGTCCTCCTGACAGACTTGCTACCTGTGTAAGGTTCCCAGGGAACCATTATTATGCTCATGAAGACATGTCCCCAGAGTCTCTGCTGACAGCAATTTCCTCTCCTGTTTCTAATTCCATCCTGCCTCCTCATCCTGTACTCATCACCTGAAAGGAAAGAGGAAATGCAGCAACAAAGCTTCCTGTTTCTTTTTTCTTTAAAAGGAAGGAATGCTTTTAAAAGGAATGGAAAGACACTGCTATGAAGAAGAGACCAATAAGTCTCTGGGTCTCTTTTGGTCTCAGTTTGTTTCCATAGTGCCTGGGATCACACCTCAGACTTTGCACATATTCTGCAAGCAAATCCCCTATGATCTGCTTATGGCACCTGAGCACAAAATGCTATTGTCAGAGGGTAGAGAGTCTGGCAGCTGCTATTTCAGAAAACAGTCATTTATCAGGAAACATGAAGTTATATGCTATATTATTTTAAGAACTTATTTACTTAAGCATTTTATGTGTGTGTGTGTGTGTGTAAGTGTATGTGTTTGTGCACATATGCATGCAGTACCTCTGGTGACCAGAAAGGGTCAGATCTCCTGGAACTGGAGTTATAGGCAGTTTAGTCCCTATGCGTATTCTGGAAGTTTAGGTCCTCCCAAGAGCAGCCAGTGCTCTTAACCACTAAGCCATCTTTATAGTCACCACACTACATAAATTTAATTAATTTTCTTTCTTTTATTTAGAGCTCAGTCAGATTACTAAATCAAGAACATCAAGAGACATGTGTATTTCATTTTTGATTTTATACCCCTAATAACAAACATGGTGTTTAAAGGAGATATTTGTTAAGTAGATGAATGAGCAAGCAATATAATCATTAGTATAAGTTATTTGTTCAGAAATACAGGTGCATTATATACAAGACTTTTCTTACTATGTAAGGACATAATGGCCTATTGCACATTTGGGAAAAATAAAATACAAAGTAATGTGGTCCAGGTTACGGATTTGAGAAGCTCTGGATTGTTAGAAGAAAAATTAAAAGTTGAGGAAACGATTATGACATAAATAGTCAGTGGTCTCAGTTTTGTTGGTGGGGGATTGTGTCAAGGGTTAGATGGTTATTGAAGACTGAAATTGAGTGTGTAAGGTACAGCCCTTCTCTGCTTTTCACTGAAAGAGGCCTCTGTAACCAGACTCCATGCACATGGTGAACAAAGAAGCAACTGTGGACCAAAGTTAATTTTTGAAACTTTAAAAGAATATGTATAGTGTGTCTGCGTGTATGTAGGTACACTATGTGCATACAGTGTCTGTAGAAGTCATAAGAGGTTGTCAGATTCCCTAAAATTCAAATTCCTGGCAGTTGCGAACAGCCATGTTGGTTCTGGGAACCAAAGCCCAGTTTTCTACAAAAGTACTCTCATCCAGTCTTCAAAATATAAAGAACTTAAAATTAAAAAATGTAAAAAAAAAAAAAATACAAAAAGTTCTTACCCCATATGGAAGTCCATACCAACTTGGAGACTCCAGGCCATCTAGAGATAGAGTTTGAAAATACTAAGATGCTCATTGTGGTGAGCCGCTTTCTGGCCTGCAGAATGACGAGTTACCACATGCAGGATTCTTCTCAGATCACACTTTTTTGGAGTACAGCTCAGTTGAGGTAGAATGGTGGAAGAAAGACCCTGTGCCTGAAATGCAGCCTGCTTATATAGGGAAGCTGGGATGCGTGTAGCTATATGATTGTTGCCCAACATAATATCTCATTAGCATATGGTTGGTGATAGGTCCAAAGTAATGTCTCATTAGCATATAGCTGGTGATAGGTCCAAAGTAATGCCTTATTAGCATATAGCTGGTGATAGGTGGTAAGGAGTGCCAAATTAGCATAATCAGGGATCACATCAGATAGGTCACTACTCGACGCCTAATTAGCATAAGCGGCGCAGATGCAATAGCTGGGGAACATGATGCAATGTTCCAGCAAGTTGTGCAAGGGCCAACCGCGCCCTACAGCTCATGAAATCTCAGCCTTCTGCAGCATAAAGTAAATAAGGAGAGCTGGGAAATTCAAAAGAGAGACTAAAATGACAGGCTTTTGAATCAGGTTACTAGGGTTTAAGGGCCTGTTCCACATAGCTCCTCCCAGCTCCATGACTTTGGGTTAGTTGCGGATAATAATACCTACTTCAGCAGGTTGATGGCAGGTTTAGCAGAATAACATGGTAAAGATTTTACATGGAGCATAATAGAAAGTATGTATTTCATAGATAGTCATTATGATCTCTCTGGGGGAGAAGAAGAAACTAACAATGAAAATAGTGTGGGAAAGTGCAGGTCCTGGAGGAAACAGGCAGGGCTAAAATGACAAAATATGTAAACTATTCTGTGGAAGATGTTTCCTAAACAATTTGTAGAGACTCTGCCCAAAATAGTAATTTTATATTTCAAGTAAATATTAATTGAACTGTTCAAATAGAACACCATTATCTACATGACCAAATTTGTGCATTGCCCAGGGACTTTTATCTGGAAGGCATGACCAACCACCCTAAATATGGCAAAGTGATTTTAAAGCTAGGGAGTAAAAGCATCCTGGATGGTGACATTTAAAACAGAACTTTGGTCTTTTGAAAGGCTATGGTCTGGTATTCTCATAGCCCTTTATCGAAGTTTGAGGGAGTATCCAGAGCCCATTCAATGTAACACTGATTTAGAGATTAAGCTGAATTCTAAATGTTTTCCCTGGGGTAGTAGTACAAGACTCCTGGGAAAAGATCTCTTCACATCCTTCTGCCATGAGAAGCTTGCTTAGGCATAGCTGTGACACACAGAGAGGGGACAAGTCCAGGACTCACAGATGTATCAGAAAGTGTAAAAGCAGAGCTTTATGATTGTATCCTGAAATTTCTGGTGATGGTCAGAAATTTTTATGCAGATAAGCCTCACTATTACTTATCTTAAAGATTTTTTAAGATCTATTTTCTCTCTTATCTATGAATGCTTTGCCTATATGTATATGTACCACATGGGTGCAGTACCTTCACAGGTCAGAAGAGAGCAGCATTGAAGCTGCTGAAATGGGGGTTACAGATAGTAGTGACCCATATGGGTGCAGGGAATAGAACCCAGGTCCTCTAAACAAACAGCCAGTCCTCTTAACCACAGAGCCATCTCTCCAGGTCCATCACTTCTATTCCTTTTGGATTTCTCCTTGCTTGTCATCTACAGAGGTGACACAGGTCATCTAGCCTCTGAGCTGAGAGAAAATGGAATATAGAGCAACTGTGGAGGGTGATTAGTTCACAAAAGTGAGGTCAAGTGGCACATCCCAACAGATATGCTAATGATTCTTATTACTAAACTGTTTTAATGAGAAGATATTCTGTGGAGTTACAATGTGATTTACTATCACCTTATACTGCTTGTTCATAACTATCTGGTTACCCTATGTTAAGACATACTGAGCTATTGTGTAATTTCTGTTAAAGTCTTTACCACTGGGGTTTCTCCTCACATAGTGGTGAGAGCTGGTACTCAGCTCTTTAGGGTCATGATTGTCATGTAAGACGCTGGTGCTTGCAGTCTGTGGGCAAGCAGTCAGAAAGGACATCTTAACAAAATTAAAACTAACCTAGACACATACATAATATCTCACCTGTGTTTCAGGATTCTGTGAAATAGAGCCAGCCAGACGGTTGAGAATACACATATTTTCAGATTCCCCTCCTCAAAATGGCCTATTTATTTAAGTTTTGATTTTATTTGTGTGTATGAGTGTCAGTTTTGCTGATTGCATGTGTGTGTACAATGTGCACACAGTGCTCACAGTGGCCAGAAGAAAATGCCAGATCCCCTGGAACTGGAGTTACAGATGCTCATGAACTGCCATCTGTGTGCTGGGAACTGAACCCAGGTCTTCTGCAAAAGCAGCCAATGCTCTTAACCACTGGGCCATTTATCCAGCTCTAGTCTATTTTGAGTTTTCAGAAAACTTTAAGACTCTGAGAATTAGTATGAGACATGAGATTGTCCCTTGGTTTGAAAACTACTTGATAACGGAGAAAATAATGGTCAGATAGACTGGATTCCAATCCCACTTTAACTAGTTATTAGTGTACTCTGGCAACTTAAAATCTGCACACCCCCATATTTTCATCAGCATAGTATTACCCTCATATTTTATTGGTTAGAAAATTTAGTAATCACTTTACTAATTCAGTAAATATGTACTGAGAATTTATAATGAGCCAAGAATGCTTTTAGGCCACGGATATAGGGCAACCAGTAAAAACGAGTCACATTCTAATAAAATGAGATTAAATATTGAAGTGTCTATATTATTCACAAACATATACATATATGACATAAAAAGTAAACCAAAGTAGGGCTAGGAGACAAGATGAATAGGCAGGGCTAAATTGTAAAATATAGGCAACTTGGTATGTGAGCTGTTTATTACTGAATAAACAACTATTCACAAACTAGCAATTTAAACAATATACAGCACTCATTTATCATTTCAGAGTGCCTGTGGATTGAGAATATGAGTTTGACATAGCCTTGGATTTCCTTCACAATGCTGCAGTCAAGGAGTTGGAAGGACTGAGGTCTCATTTGAAAGCTTGTGTAAAGAAAGAACCACCTTCAAGCTTCCTTGTGTGGCTGTTGGCTAAAAATAGTTTCTTCCTGAGATCCAATATACACTGGGAGCCTCCGGACCTGCTAACTGATGGCCAGAGGCTGCCTGTTTCCTGTGTTTTTGTGGGATTGTCTTATAAAACCAGCAAGAATTAGCTACAAGATGGAAGTAATTATCTTAAGAATTGAATCATGAGAATGCCTCTCCTTCTGCACACAAGTGTTTCTGTCCTCCATTAGTTAAAAGTAAGTTAGATTATGGGAGGGGGGACATCAGGTGAAGAACTCCATGTAGGAAGACTCTAAAATAGGTCTGTAGATGTCATGCCATAGAATCTTTTCTCATGGGGAAAGAAAAAATAGATGATAGATAGATAGATAGATAGATAGATAGATAGATAGATGGATGGATAGAGGCAGGCAGACAGGCAGGCAGACAGACAGACAGACAGACAGACAGACAGACAGATAGATAGATAGATAGATAGATAGATAGATAGAAGAATCTGTGAGTAATTTAGGAAAAAGGTTTCCCAGAAAGTCTGGGCTACTGCAGCAGAGGGCAGGAGGCAGAGACTGGTGGCTCCTCTTTGGATTTCATTCTGAATGAAATTCCTCTTTGGATTTCATTCTGAATGAAATCCCTCTTTGGATTTCATTCTGAATAAGATGAGAGACCATTAGAAAACCTTGGGGAATAAAGTCACAGAAGTAACTAAGCCTTTAAGAGGCTGTGGCTGCTGTGGTTGTGGGGGTAAGGAAACAAATACAGAACCAGGAACATCAGGCAGAAAGCAGGGCAGCATCCCAGGTGACTAATGATGGTCCCTGAATGGAGGGTGGTGATAGGAACTGAAAAATGGAACACATTCATTCAGTGCCAGGCATTATTGCTGCTTTCACTTACTTCAACCAATTACACATAGAGGAATTGCCTGTAGAACTTTTTCTGAATATACACTTGAGTTCCCACCCCTAGGAGGCGGTACTTAGTACATTCTGAAGGTAATAAAGGACTGAGACAAAAAACAAAAAAGTTAACAAAACTATTTTTCAAAGTTTTAATTATGAAATTGATGCTAGCAGTTTCTAGATGTATGCTGAGGAGTTATATCTTTGTGAGTGCTGTTTTTCACAGAGCAGGAAGCAGATGTGATGTAAAGAAAGCCTCACCATCCATTGGAATCTCTGAAGTGCAATCCCACAAGCCTATGGAGGCTTGAATAGTTCTGCTATGGAGAACATGAACACTTTCTTTTTTAAGAAAAATTTTTATTATGAATAAAGTCACATTTTCTATCCTTGTATATCCTTATTCAAGGTCCCTCCCCCCTCCCACCCCCTCAGGACACTCTCTCTTCTCCACATCTCCCCATCCTCTTCCCAGTATGGGCAGCAGGTCCCCAGGTCCCAATATTGCTCAGTCATGAACACTTTCTGTCCACCCCTGCCTCATTCCCAAAAGCAGAGCGATAAAAACAGGCTTCATTCTTTACCTGCATTTTCCAGCTTGCTCCATAGTCAGGCTTGCAAATGTGCCTGTTATAATCAACCTTCAGGGGTGTCTTAAAAGAAAATGTGCTGCACAAATTACCAACGCAGGTACCGGAAAGTAGAATTATGTTCCTCTCAAGTAATGTTGACAGTGACAACAGATTGGGTTTGACACATGTTTAATGACATAAAAGTTTGAAGAATGGCTTGAGTGTGTGATAAACCAGGCATGCAGCTTGGACAACTTATTCTTAACAACAAAATGTAAAATTGTACTCCATCAAGCGAGTGATGTTTGTATAATTCTGTGTGTGTGTGTGTGTGTGAAGAAGCCTTATTTGCTTTCATGTTTCATAGATATCTCCTCTGGATTGAATCATTTCCTCCCACATGAAGGTTGTTAAGACTGAGGAAATAAAGAAAGAAGGGCTAGGAAGTAAACTCAGCTGGCAAGGATCAGGAAGTTTATGAAATTTACAAGATCTATAATCCACTCCCAAATTCCCTCCAGATTATTTAAGCAGTAACCAACAAGACAGGAGCCTTCCATAAGTGTTATAGGTAGATGAGGTTCCCTGATATGGATCTTTCTGGAAGTTGGGGGCCTAAAGTCCAGGAACAAAGGAGCCACAAAAAAAAAAAAATAGACTGTTGATAGCTATTAACAGCAGCAGCAAGGTACCACCCACAAAAGAAATAAAAAGAAACCAAATCCAACTCTGAAAACTTCCTTGCTCAACAAAATGGATAGGAAGGAGGCACGTGGCAGTCTACAAATATTACCATAGCAACTAAAAACTGTAGAAGAGGTAAATTTTTACACAAACATCCATGCTGTTTTCTACTGCAGCATAGGCAGAGATTGGCAGACCTGAGTATAAAGTTCTGCCAACTCTTAGTGGGCTCATTTTTTTCTTTACAGTCTCAGGTTAAGAAGTTCTTCTCTGATTGGTCTCATTTTGCACCTCTTTTACATATCCACATTCAGCCAATCAGAGCCCAGTTGGCATCCTATAATTCAGACACTCTGGGGCTTTGGAATCAGAACCACTGCAGAAGTCATTGGAGAAAGAAGAAAAGGCAGACTTTGGAGCCTAGCTTCCAACCATCTCATTCCTAACAGAGGGCAGGTTGCCTTCAACACTGACTTGTCAGAGTCTCTTGTACTTGAAGCTTCTGCTTCTGACAGAGAACCTGCTCAGACTCCCATTGCTCTAGCCTCCAGGACTAGACCTGCCTCTGTAGGCAGGGTTACTCATTCCTGCCTTAGTCTCCAACTCTATAGTTTAGTTACAGACAGGAATCTGCCCTTGCAGGTGTTTGCAGCCCCAAAGACCCTGTGTTGCAGCTTTTAAGCCATCTTAGACATGGAGGGGCTAGTTGCTGTTGCATCTCTCATTGGGGACCTGTTTTCTTCAAACATGTTCACTCTCAGCTATGTTCTGCAGCCTGATGGAATCATGGTTATTGCACTTGACTTCTTGTGTGGTTACTTCTTCCTAATCCACCTGCTGCCATCAAGAGTCCCAGAGCTTCTATTTCCTACTTCAATTGTTAATCCACTGTAAAAATAGCACACCCCTTCTTTTTCCCTCTCATTCTGCTCATTCCATTTTTAGAGTAGTGGACACAAACTGCTACTTGATTACCAGGAATGAATGGTATTTCTTTACAGTGAATTTTTTTTTTTATCATGTTTCTGCCTTGCTTAAAAGAGATGAATTTGAAGTCAGTCAACCATGGACTGAAGTGTCTGAGGAAACTTTCTTTCCTGAAGTTGATTTACTCATGTCTTTTGTCAGTGATGTAACAGGGTGTCCATCTAAAGATGGTACCCCCAAATATTCAAAGATATGTCTGCTACTCTTTACTGTGCCTTGTTTGAAAATCCCTAGTGCTTTTATGTAGAAAACATACTCTGATAAGCAAATGTGAGGCACTTCTTATACCAAGAGAGAAATAATAGATCTGGATTTAGAAGCATAAGATTAAAAAACTGAAATAAATGAGCTCCATAGGCTTGTGTAAGTAGACAGAAGAGGTTCTTAGTTTAGAAGAATTTTGGTCTGAAGAATTGCAAAGATGAAGGCATTCCCTGTGACCTTAGGCTTATTTTGTGGCTTGTGAACTTCTTGATCCAGAAACAGATTAATATGTAAGAACAAAAGAATAGCTTACCTTATGTATGAGATCTATAAAAGAAAAGGCTGGCATTTAAGAACCAAATAGAAGGACTAGTCCCCTAAGCTGACTGCGTATGGTCTGACTGCCTGTTATATACATTCAATTAGCTGGGTAGTAGACTTTCTGTGTATAATAGCAACTTGACCAGTCTTTTAAAATGAGATCAAAACAATTTTATTACCCCTTTTAATAATCTTAGCAGGAGGAGGCAAATAGAGCTTTTAAATGTTAACACGAGTTTAAGAAACAGCTTTAAATATAGTACAGGGTCAAAGTGCTAGCAATAGATAGTGGGCGGGAAGGGGTGCACGCTGTGTCTCACCATGCCCCAAATTAACACATAAGCTTTGATGGAAAGTATGTCTGAAATCTAGACTTCTTTTTCCCTCTAGTTATTTCCCATTGGAAATAGCTTAGAGACAGCGAGTACTCATTTATAGACCAAATCCAATATGCTCTGTTGGAGAAGCTGATGTCCCCTTAGAATCCTGTAAATATCCTCAATTCTGAAAATTTACTTTCCAATAATGACAAGTCTCTGTGTTATTGTCGGTAATACAAGAAAATGGGATTTGAAGGTAACAAAGAGACGTCCTTGCTGGAGGGGAGGCCTGGGCTCTGATTGCTTCTTGGATCAGACTGGATCTACTTCTTTCCCTAATGTCTCAAACCAGCCCATAAATCATGGGAAAACATATACACTGAGTTTATTTCTTAAGCTGAAGTGTGTGTGAGAGAAAACAAAAGAGGTTAAAACATTAGTTATTGATTATTTTTGGTAGACAAAATTAATAGTACCTTTTATTTCACAGTTAAAACCATGTCCTAACTCTAACCTTTCTTTGAAAAGCCCATGAAACACATGCAGAATTTTTCTGTTCTTTCTTCAATTGAACTTATTAAATAAAATAATAGCCTTCAGAGGAAGACTGACTGCTGTTATGAAGACTTACTGAAGCTCCTTCCTCAGGGAATCCTGGGTCAGCCTTCAGCAGCTCAGCTCTTCCTGATCAGAGGAAACAAAACTGGATGCCAGAGCCTATGGGCAACTTCTGTGTTTTGTACTATGTGACAATGATGGCCTTCAGCTCATATCTGCCCAGATGGAATTCTAACCTGAGCTAAACTCTTCCTCATACACCTTTACATTCACAGAATAAAGACAGTCCATTGAAGTATTTCAAAGTCATTTTTACACCAATCTTAGTTGTTCACTGTTCCTCTTGTCTTTGTCAGAAAATGAACAATCAGGAGTTGATATTTATGTGGTTTAGTAGCTAGACAGGAAAAGTGACTATTTGCAATAAATACAATGAATATAGAAATTCAAACAGAAAGGAGGTATCCTACTTGCATGCTTCCTAGTCTCCAGGATTGTGAAATGTAGATTCATCCCAAGAATAAATCATCTTCATAACCCTTTTCCTCAGCAGTCTTTACAAACTAATCTTAGTGTGAAGGGCAAGGCTCTAGATTCCAGCTGTCCTTGGCTAAAGATGCTGGATGCTTAGCAATATGATGCAGCTATACAGTGAAGTGTGTAACCCGAAGATGCCCAATTTGACTTCCCACAATGCAGAATTGCTGAACAATTGTATTTTGAATTGTTTCCCTGAGGCTTATGCCTGTTTGAATAGATCATCTTTCCACCACAGCACTGTGTACTGTAGATAGGTCAGCCTGTGAGCTAACCTAAATTCCTCTATTTCTCAGGGAAAAGGAAAGCCTTGTTGTGTTACTAGGTCATGCCAAAGATTATTTGATAAAATTTGGAAATGTTCTATATATCTTCCACATAACTGAAAAAATAATTTCTGGTAAATGTCTAGACTGTCTAGACAAGTTTATACTTTAATCTTCTTGGAAAGCTGTATTATAGTTTTTCCTCTATTATGGATGGTTTCATTATTTCCAGCATGTTTATTCCATTGGTATTGATTATTCTATAAAGTCATCAATTCTTTGTTATTTGAGGGATGTTTTAATACTTTTGTTCACCCTGTAGGTACTTTCTATCTTTTCTCTTTGTTTCTACTTTGAGATTCCAACACTAATTGCATTATCTTAAACCCCCCAAAATAGATTAGGTCACAAAATTCTCATTCCCATATGCACAGGATTCTTTAGGTACACAGTCTCTGAGAGTCTTTTGTAATGATGCTGGCATTGACAAAGTATGTTTGCATAAGATGCAGGCTTTATATCAAAACTCAGGTATCTTAGAAGTTACAGGGATCTTTGTCGAGTACAAGAGCATCTGCTTGGATTCTTCCCACTAAAGAAGCTGGGGTAAGAGGTTATGAGTTTGATGTTAGCCTGGGCTAAACATCCATACCCTGCCTCCAGAAACAACACAAACAAACACTGGACACATCATTAAAAGTTTTTCTGAAATACCAATAGCTTTGCCCTGCTTCAATCTGTCTCATCATCTTGAATCATGTCTAGGGTTCTTGTTGACTTTGTACCTTTAAGTCTAGATTCTGGTTCTTCTTCATGAAAGAATGATGTAATCACATTTGGCTTTGGCTGATTTTTAGTTCTTTTGTCTTCTACCACATACCCAACCCCCAACACTAGCTGGAAAAGTAGGAGGTGTTGGTGAGTTCTGAGTGTATCTTTTACCTTGGGCTAGGCTGAGGTGGCAGTGTGCCTCTCAATCTGTCTCTCAGGCGAGGCATGGCCACTGCTGCTGAGTGTTCCTTTTAGTCTGTCATCACACACTGGTAACTGTTCCCTCTGTCACTGATGTTGCTTGTGTGGCTGGAGTCCTGTTCCAGTCCGTCATATGTTTTACCTATTACATTAGTCTTAGATTTTTCCAAAAGCCTTCTTGCATCTAGCTAACTCTGCCCTTGAGATGCACATTTTTAAACAGGCACCTGTTTGGAGAGAGTTCTGTCCATAGCCAACATGAAACCAGAAAAATGTGGGAAATTCTACTGTCCTGCCTGGTTTTTCTCAGTCCTGCCTGGGTTCCATAGCATTTATGAAATAATCGACATGGAGGCTTAATTTTATAGTAACTGCTGGGCCAGTAACTCAGGCTTATTATTAACTAGCTTTTTTACCTAAGTTAACTCATTTTCTTATCTATATTTAGACATGTGGCTTGGTACCTTTGCTTAGCAAAGCATTCTTATCTTACTTCCCATCAGGTGGGCATCTGCTGCTCTGCCTTTCCTCTTTCTAGAATTCTCCTAGTCTGGTTGCCCCACCTCTATTTCTTGCCTTGCTATTGACCAATCAGCATTTTATTAAACCAATAAGAGTGACAAATATTTACAGTGTTCAAGAGCATTATCCCACAGAAAAACATATGAAGTGTGGATCAATGGTACAACTACAGTAAAAACGAGTGCAGTAGTCTCTCAGAGGAAGAAGAGATTCATTTCTTAACAATTAAATTTCCACATATTATGCGAATTTCAACATCTTAGACAAGTATGGGCCCCTAGTTCTTCCTCCTGGCTACCTTGCCCATTTCCTATATCTCAGTTTTCTGATTTGTCCCAAGACTGTATTTTGTTTTTTTTTTTTTTTTTTTTTTTTTTTTTTTTTTTTTTTTTTTTTTTTTTTTTTTTTTTTTTTTTTTTTTTTTTTTTTTTTTTT